>PKRV01000209.1:733663-811436 GCA_003709505.1 Hyphantria cunea | reverse complement strand
CGTGTGCTGGGCCGAGTCCTCACTGCAGTCGCAGTGGTGGCAGGCGGGACTCAATTCCCTCCGCGCGACCGAGTGCAGGTACTTCCCGAAGCAACCGTGCCCGGAAAGCACCTGCGTCAGTCGGAAGGAAAGGGTCCCGTGCTGCCGCCCTGCCCACTCGAGGATGACGGGCTGGAGCGCCTCCACGGTGGCGAAGCCAGCACGTGGAGCCTCCAGCCGCGACGACCATCGAGCCATAGTGGCTCGACGGGCGGCTTCACGCCACTCGCGTACCTCTTCGGGCGATCCAACTAACTCCTTATGCTAACCATCCATGAGGGATTATCTACCTAGATATACCGTAAGCGACAATAGAAGTTAGCCAAGATGAAAAGATGATCTAATTTTTAACTACGTAATCGTTAAAAAAAAGTTGCTGGCCATAGACATAAAGCTAATTTAAGATTAATAGTTCAAAAATATTTAAACATTAGGATTCACGGAACCCCATTTGTTAAGTTATATTAAGTATGTATTTTAGAAGTTATAAGAACTTCTAAAGTAGTTCTAAACGAACAGACGGAAATACATATATGTCATACATCACAACAAAACAATCTTCGAATAAGCTTCCCATATTTTTACTGTTCACACAGACATACCTCCTTCATTTACACAAATATATTATGTATAATCTAATTGTAATTTATATGAAACAAACAGATTTCTTTTTGCATATTACCTATTTTGCAATTGCCAGGGTATTTTTAAAAAAAAGTGGCGGCACCATCAATCACTCACACATATTTTTAAAAAATGCTTCATTTTCTTGTTCTACGTGCGGTATCTACCTTTTTTATTTGATCTGAGGGCTGAACTGATCGACAGGTAATTTTCTGTAATATCATTTTTTCGTAACACCAACTCCTACTTAGACATGCTCATCCCGAGTATTGCTATGGCTGCTACGAGCTTCACCAGGCGGTCGATATGCACTACTTTACTCCTCTCTTGGTCGTCGCCGAATTCTGTAGGTTACTTCGTTCTTGCACCTTGTACGGACTCTCTCACTTGGTCTTTAATTTAGAGAAGTTCCCTGCGGGTCGCTTTTGTAGCTAAACCAATGCACCTTCGTCAAAATCGTTTCAGAGCCGGTCGTTTCAGGTTTCCTTGTTCTCGCCCACGATAATAACTGCGAATCGTTTCCATGATGCCCCGACGTCTAACAGTTGCTGGTTTCGGTGGCTTCGCATCTGTGGAACTTTTACAGCAGTTCAGATAGTATATTTACGTACGTACCTTAGCTCTTGTTACAATTAACTGCAGGTCGATCTCTCTCTTATAAGTGATAAGTAACTTTAGGTCAACGCCATCCCCCTGTGCTATCTTCATTGTTTCATCTTCACGAGACCCTGTGAAAGTGAAACCCTAAAGGAGTTCCCCAGGGTCCCAAAGGAGCCCGGGATTAACAAACTTCTTTTCAAAGTAGATTTAGGTTCTTTTATTTGCTCTTAGGCTTCACGTAGCTGTCGAATTGCTTCGACCTCTAGGGCGCTGGCACACGCCCTGGAGGTCGCATCTAAACATTTACTATGTCACGGCCTTATACCTACATACAAACTAAAATTTGTTTTTAGCTAATATTACACACATGTTAATATTTATACAAGATAAGTCCCCTGGTTATGCCCGCGGTGTTACTTCACCCGCAGGTAACGCCGCGGATCGAATCAATTAACTACACAAATAGATTTTTTATAATATTTCTTACAGAATTTGGAATCAAAACCATTTTCGAATTCTTAGGAATAAACACAAAAATCCTTTAAAATCGGTTCAGCCATTCAAGAGGCGTTTAGTTACATAAGGTTAATCACAGAAGATTTATATATACATATCAAGATAGTTATATATTATAGACTTCTAGAACTCTTCTACCTATTTTAATTTGCATTTCCACTTTCCAATATATACCCAAGGGCGTGCACGTGCATTAATTATTAGCTTACCATTGCAAAGGTATATTAAGTTAAAGTTAGCAGGTAGCAGTTGATAGACAGTGAAAAAAGGATTTATCCAATATTCATTGATATAAACATTATTAGTCACACTTCTGATGACAAAAACTACCTACTTATCTATGGCATCTGTCGTAAATCTTTGCAGTTTTTACATTTCATCACAAATAAAGAGACCTAAAATAAATAATTCTATTGATTTGTTATTTACGTCATAAATTATTACCTTAATGCACTATCAAAATGAGAACTAAAAACGCAATGGCTAAAAAACCCCAACAAATATTGTTTTCTAAAAACTATTACACACCGCCGAGAACTAAAACAGAAAACTGGGATTATGCCATGCACGCTGAGAAAAAAGACAATTATATATATCGTGATGGATTAAGTAACCATATCAGTACTTACACACGCTGGGGTACAGAGGACCAGGGGTGTCGTATGACTGAAACACGTCACATGTTAGCACAAGTGTTTGATAAAACTGTCCCGATGTATGCCTTCAAGCCCCTCGTTAATTTTACATCGTATCCATGCACAGAGTAAGTTGTAGTTAACGGTTATGCTCTAACTAGACTTCATAGTTAATCATTCTGGTTTGGTGGCCGAATTTCGACCAGTAGAATTTGAATTATAGTTAATAGTAGCCTGATACATCATGGGCGTTATACTCAGGTAACCAGTCTGCTGATTGCCACAAAACCATACACACATTTCTAAATACATATCTACATGTTACAAATAAATTACACCCAGACACAGAAGGAATCAAAACTACAACCTATGCTGTCACCACTTGATTAACAGACTCGTTATTGTAAGTATAAATTTCTTTGTCATGGCAAAACAAAATCAAGACCTCCCCAATAAACTAGATCTCCTTCAAAATTCGCAAGTATGATCACGTGTCTGCTTTATTTCCAGTTGAATTGGTTACTCATTCTTTTGCACTGCTATTAACGTACTCTGCCCTCTCTTTTTTCATTTCTCAACTCCTAACCTTTCTTGTTTTATATTACACACCTGCATAATATATATAATCAGAACCTATATATTTGTTTCAGTACGCCAGGAAGAAATAAATTAATGAAAATAGCAAACTTACCACAACTACCCGAAGATTTTGGCGTGATGGACTATGTATCGACTCAACAAGATGATTACAGAAACCCTTTCCCGGGAGTAACCAAAACGGTGCGTAAATCTATACCGAGTAGCTTTTGCACCCGGCTCCGCCGAGAGTTTATCGGTTATATGTTTTTTCTCAAGAATCAAAGTATGTCCATACCAAATAACATTTAAGCCAAAGCCTTTCTCTCAGCAAAACCAACCTTTTCTTTAAACTTAATATTTTTTTTATTACAGTTAACTATGTCAACTCCTACATGGCTTCTGAATCGCGTCATCCGCTCAGACCTCACTCAAAACTACAGTGCAGCACCCCCACGCGGAGATTATCAATGCTTAGACACCCATACTCCTATAGGCCACATCAGACAATTGAAATTGTTCCGCTATCAATCTTTTGATCCAGCAACTTGTCTACAAGATTTTCCTAGATTAACCAAGTCATTAGATACTAATGAAAACAAATAAATTATTACATTTCAATCTTTTATTATAATTAATTAATACAAATTATTCATCATACAAAATTAAGTTAAACACAACAAAACTTGTAACTAAAATCAAGTAACAAAAATCAAAAAGTAAATGACAAGGCGTAAGCATGACTACTTATAACTTTCTAGGTTCACTTTATCTTAACACATAAATATTTTAACTGTCAAGTTGTGTTATTTTTCGATTATATTAAATGTATGTTTGAAGCTAATGTTGTATGAATATGATTATTAATCATTTTTTGAAATGTGATGATCCAATCTAATTTGTTTATAATCAGCTTGACAGCATATGTTCTAATTGATTTTTTGGGTCAGATCAAATCTATCCATAATGGATTGGATAAGGTTTGCAAAAAAATGTTTAATGTAGCCTTTATGTAAAATTTTTAGTGGTTAAAGCTATATTATTTAACTCAAAAGAACCAAGCTACTAGAAAATACTGAAGATTGTAGATGTTGGAAGTTTCATAGTCAAAAATTGACGGTTCTACAAGAGCAGATAGAAATGAATTTTCTGTTTACATGCGGGATATGATATTCTTCTTTATAGTCCATAATCTATCATTGTTCTCCGTTAGGAATGTAATTCTTGGTTCAGTAATTGTTTAGAACTATTATATTGTTTAAGTAAAACATAATGACAAAGATTAAAATATTTCCTATCTACAAGAACTGTATAGGTAGCCTTATACTAAAAGATTATCTGTTTGAAATAAACCAATATTAATATTGAAGCATTGTTTAGTCATAAGCTCTTTAAACTGCAAGATAGCTTGCTAATCATAGCACCTCATTGGACGTAACTATCTTATGCTGCAATGATTAAAGAAATTTAATGATGGTTTTTTTTCTTTTATTTATCTTTTAATTGCAGCACTGATTTGTTTATAACCTCATTATGTCAATGCTATAATAAAATTAGAGCATTTGTATTTCAATAATGCTTCCACCAAATGTTTTGTTAATTCAGATATGTAATATGAAACTAGGTATTTTAAATATGATTTATAAAAAAAAATACAATCAAGATCTAAAATAATGGATTGCATTAGAAAACAATAGTATCTAGTTGTTGAACACTGATCATTATAATAGTAACAACTGGAACATAAATATAGTAGCAGAGTCAATAACACTCAAATAATATTTAAATTACTGAATTAACTAAAAGGAAATTCTAAAGTACTATTTTAATACGATAGCCTAAGCAACAGTTATATTTTATGATAGAGGGAAGATTATAGAAGTGAAACTGTAATTTACCCTGTGACCTATGTTGAATAGGATATTCCTTTCATACATGGAAACTATTTCTTGAGTATTTACAATAATTTATTAAGGAAACTGAAATAAATGACTTTCAAGAAACAATATTTAAACTGTTGTTTAACAAATCCTAAACATTAAAAATAAAAAGCTTTAAAGCAGAGATAAATAACAAACAAAAAATAAAAATGGAACACATAGTTGCCATATTCCTACTTAATACATACATGTTTTTGTTTCATGTGTTGTCTAACTATGAGGATAACATATGAGTTTCAACTTTACGCCACTTCACAACAGGAAATATATTATCTTCAATGAGTACGCCTCCTCTTAAAACTTTTACCTTTCTTAGACTTCAACTTGTGCTTTCGTGAATTTTTGTTACTACTAGTTCCTGTAATTTCATCTGCAATCATACCTACTGTAGACAACTTTTTCCGACGATTCTTTTCAGCTTTTGTTACAGGTAACCGAGTTAAGTATTTTTCTTCATATTCAGTCTTTTCCTGTTCAAGTTTAGATATGGACTGTTTTACATGGTTACCTGTGCTAACTTCTAAAGGTGCTTCAGAGTATTCTTCACGGAGTTCTCTCATTATACTAGCATTAAGGATTTCATTTCTTGACTTCTCTTTACTCTTCCTTTCACTGTCAACTCTTGAAGTATGTGCATCAAAATGCACAGCTGCTAATTTGGGAGGCACATAGATGTGGGACTTGTTACTTTTGTCTTTCTTATCCTCCCCATCATCTGACAGTCCACTAGACTCATCTTCAGAATTGTCAATCTTACTCACTAAGTTTGCAGGATTAGCATGATATGATTGAGGGTCATCTTCAGTGGCACCACCTCCTACAGCTGTTTTAACTAATTTATCAATTTGATATTTTAGTTTGGAATCTATGGGACGAATCTTTTCCAGAACTGTTCTTATCTCTATAAGTCTATCGATGGCTGGGTCAGAATCAATTTTCTCACCAGAACTCTTCCTTAACACAATGTAAGTTAAGTTTATAAGATAACTAAGAAGCATTTGATACTTCATTTCTAGAAAGCTGAGCCCTTTATCTGTCGAAAGTTCTCCACTTTTAACTCTGACCAGCATATTATCTACAAGTTGTGATACTTGTTGAACATTTGTATTCATTTCATTAAGCAATTTTACTGCTTGTGGTAGGTCAGGTTGCTCCATTTCATCTGATGCCTGGAAACCAAAAATACGTGATTATACCAAAATGATTCTCACACCTTTCATGACTAATACTGTAATAAAATATACAATTACAACTAGACTATAAAATGTTAAAATCAAATATCCAGAATGTGTGATCGATAATCAAAACGAATTGCAAATTCACTTCAGTTTTTAACTCTGATGATTTAATTTATTTTTATTACTAAACAAGTCTGTTTTATCACATAAGTACTTATCCAGATAATGGGTTACAACAAATCTTGGAAATATAAATACGAGTACGCGATGGAACTAAATCACCACATGGTTTATTAAAAAAGTTCAAAACAATCACCTGGACCATGATGCTGTTAAATCTATAACCTCTTATGATCGAAAATAAATAATAGGGACATAAACTTTTAGTTAATATGGTTTGTTTGCAAAATTTACAGCATTGATTAATGCCCCAAAAATGTAGCTGTAAATAAACAAAAAAAAACCTTCGCTCGGGCACTGAACGAATAGGTACGTAACGACGCGCAGTTTAGTTTTACTGTTTTAGTTTTTACTTTTTGTCAAGCAAGAACTGGCGCGTCTGACAAGTGTTGCTATTTTAAAAATAGATCAACCACATTGAAGAACCAACTTGCTAAATCAAGCAAAACCTTCGATTGTGAGAATACTGTCTTATTTTATACTTTTGGACTTATGTTAAATTCGCTAAAAGTCAGTAAAGTATTAATTCCAATGTTTTCACATCTCAGTAAAAAGAGAATAGTGCAAATCATGGATTATTACAACTCTAAGCCACTGACCGGTCCTGTTTCGGCCATTTTTGATCTTTGTAGAGTAAGAAAGGCGTCGGTTATATTTTATTTAAATTGAAAGGAACTTAGCATCATAGTCTCAATCTTTAACCCTTTACTCAAATCTATTTAATGTAAGTCAGTGCTAAGAATTTTCTTCTTCCAATCTCGTTGATTATTCGATGACATTACGTCCTTTTAAAAAAATCTACATTTAATTGAGAAATTGTTTGAATTTTTCATTTCTGAACGGCTCTCTCTCTCTGACACTAACAAGTTGTTCATACTTAATTTATAGTAAAAGAAATTTGTAAAGAAAAAATGCAGATCCTGTATCGCAGGCAATATGATAGAAATGGTTATGAAATTTATACAGTTTAATATGTGAATCATCCTAATTATTTTAATGTCTTTATTTTATTTAATTTCATTCTGCCAATAAAATTGTTACAACTGCATTAAGAAAACGCACTTCTACGTGTTCTAAGCCATATGGTGCGAAAAAATTTGGTTTTGATTGCAAACATAAGCGTGTAAAGGGGCGGTTGTTGGCTGACCCGAGTCAGTGTCGGTTTTTGAACACAGATTAAAGGAAGCGTGCGTGTTTGTAGCTTGTCAGCGACTGCCAAGGCCTTCCAGGCGTGTAAACATAGCACGAGTGTTAGTGAAGGATTGTAGTTTGTGAGCGACTGCCAATTCTTCGCAGGCGTGTGAACATAACATAAGATATGAATATGTACTGGCCAAATAAGACTTCTAAACACGATATGATTAAAGTCTACTTCCCCCCGCCAATAGTAAAAATTATCTCAAACACTTGTAAAATTTTAATCGTTTTTAAACACTTGTAATATTTTTATCTTTTATACTATATAAACTTAGAATATTTAACGTTTGATTGTTGTTTTGTAATTGTGTTACACTTTAAACTAATTCATGCAAGTTTCATAAGTTATATTAAGAATATTTACAAGAACTTTATATAAAATGGAGGGTTTAGTTAATGTACTGCAGGATCTTAAAGGCGTTTTTGAAATAGGTTTGGTAAACCTTAAAAAGAGTCCTAAAGAAAGATTAACGTTGGAGTACATAGAAACAATTGTTAGAGAAAGTTTAAAGAAAATAACACTAAACTGCACTAACT
This sequence comes from Hyphantria cunea, assembly GCA_003709505.1. Lineage (NCBI taxonomy): Eukaryota > Metazoa > Arthropoda > Insecta > Lepidoptera > Erebidae > Hyphantria > Hyphantria cunea. The sequence continues at coordinate 803,414 of PKRV01000209.1, read as the reverse complement.
GTATAAAGCTCAAAACGTTACTAAAGTTATTGAGTTATACGATAGCACTGAAGATACTTATATCACTTATAAATGTTTAGTTGAGTCGATGATTAATAAAATTACTATAGCTATAAGCGCAGAATAATACGGCAGTTCATCAGGTAGTGATTTTTAAGTCCCATTTAAGCACATTTGTTATTTTACCAAAGATATCAATTCCGACTTTCAGTGGCAGGTACTCGGAATGGACAACCTTTCGAGACCTATTTGTATCTCTAGCACTTAATAACAGTTCTTTAGAAAACGTACAGAAAATGCACTATTTGTAGAGCCATCTTGCCGGTGAAGCTGAACAACTTGTGAGGCAAACACCAGTGATTGTCTTGAATTATATTCAATGTTGAAGTCAGTTAGAAAGGAGATATAGTAACAAGAAATATCTTGTTAACTGTATTTTAAAACTTTATTTTGGTCAAAAAAGAATTGTAGTTGAGTCAGCTTCGTCTTTAAAGGACCTACTCGATACAACAAATGATTGCCTTAACGCATTAAAAAACTTATAGGTGGATGTGACTACTTGGGATACCATTATCATTCATATAGTCACTTTTAAGCTGGATCCAGAAACGTGGAAGTACTGGGAAATAAGTGTAAGTAGCCTCGATTGTAATGAACTACCTACTATTGAACGATTTGCCACATTTATAGAGAATCGGTTCCACGCCCTTGAATGTATTTAGGCTAAACGGTCATTTGCTCCTCAGATGAATAGTTTGCATACTCCAAAGTCTATGGTGGCTGTGGACTCAAGGACATTAAAATGTGAATATTGCAACGAAGGTCACAAGCTATGTTATTGCAAAGGTTTTGCAAAACAGTCCGTCGACAAACGACGTGAGTTTGAAGCTAGCCATAGGATTTGTTTCAATTGTTTTGGAGGAAATCATACAGTCACCTATTGTAAAAAATCAAGCCTTGTCAAAAACGTCACCATTATTTGCTTCATCCAAATACAGCTAGTGCAAATAACACTTAAACACTAAACTTACAGAATCAGGCTTCCGTTGACGGACGGACGTATATATATATAGATCAGTCAATCAGGAACTGGGAAAATTCTCGTTACTTTCTATTAACAAAGCTACATTTTATTCAATTGTATTTTTCTTAGTTTTGAATTTTTTGGTTGTACAAATAAGTGTGTTGTTAAAATTGAACGAATCTATTTTACTGATTGTAATATTTGTATGAATACATGTCAAATTATTTGACAGATGGAAGACGAGCAGGGACAAGTCAGGCAATTTGTTGAAGAATGATTGTATTTTCGTTTACCTTAGTGTGATTATAATTATTCCAATATGTTTCCGGTGCGTTTTGTTTGAATGTACAAATAACTAACTTAATATTCTCAATATAAATACAATAATGTTTTATTTTCAGGCTCTTTTGCAGTGCGTTTTATTTAGTAGCTTCATTCTTTTTAGTAATGGATTCTATGTACCCGGAGTTGCTCCGGTGGAGTTTAAAAAGGGCCAAAGAATTGAAGTTAAAGCTGTGAAGATGACCAGTATACATACACAACTGCCTTACGAATATTATTCTCTGCCTTTTTGCTTACCAAAGAACGGTACCTTTGTATATAAATCAGAAAATTTAGGTGAAGTATTACGTGGTGATCGTATAGTAAACACACCCTATGAAGTCCATATGGCGGAAAACATTAAGTGCAGATTGTTGTGCCATCATAAAAATAATCCTATAAATTGGAGCGTTGAAGAATCTGATAAAGTTGCTAGCCGAATTGAACATGAGTATTTTGTACATTTGTAGGTATTTTCTTCTTGTGGTTTATTGTTTATTTATTTTTACATGAGAAAGTGTTATTAATGTATGTATTTTAGGCTTGTGGATAATTTACCAGTGGCTACTAGAGGTATAAGTAGTGATACTGCCGAACGAATAATAGAACAAGGGTACCGCCTGGGTTTTATGTCTAAAGGCAAAGCGTACATAAATAATCATTTGAAATTACTACTTAAGTATCATAAACACAGTCAGTGAGTACCTAATTAATTGTATTTCATTTAATATTTTTATTTCATATAGTTTGACTATTTTATGGATTATTATCTGGATTATTATATGGATTAACATGTTAAAGACTGCTAGAGTGGTGATTGATTAAGAATTAGTGTGTAATTTGTGAAGTTCTTTCCAGTTTTTTTAAATTATTTTTTTAAATTAATTGATGCAGGATACTGTAATATATAAATTATTTTCAGGGATTCATACAGAGTAGTTGGTTTTGAAGTAGAAACTTATTCTATTGACAAGGATGATTTAAACTTTGTTGATGACTCTTGCACATTCCCATCAGATCCAAATCCACAGCTTGTAAATGAAGACACAGGCACGAAACTGTACTTCACATATTCCGTTGAGTGGGGAGAGTCTGAAATAAGCTGGGCTTCAAGATGGGATATATATTTAGGAATGAAAGATGTACAAATTCACTGGTTCTCTATAGTTAATTCAATAGTTGTCCTGTTTTTCTTATCAGGTATGTTCAACTTTACTTGGTTTTGTATTTATTTTATGTAAAACAATACAAGCTTACAGTGACTCATGATCAAGTATATGCCATGCTAACAATCTTTTTTTGTAACAACACTGTGTTGAGAAATAGTAAAACAAACCTTGCTATTTCATTTATACTGCCAAAAAATATATTTATACTGGAATTTGCATGCAGTAAACTGGTGCCTCCTAACATAAAACTCCAAAATGTGCAAAAATTTGTAAAAGATTTACTTACAAAAATAAAGATCATTACTGAGTTCCACTGTCCTTATATGCGGGGCTAGTAGCAGCCAGAGGCAATTTCCTCATTTATATAATTGTTTGTAGTTTTAAATTTTACAGAATTGTGCAAGTCTTTCACCTTGATCTGAGTGTATTAAGTAAAGCCTTTTCTGTGAATATTTGAATAAAAATATGTGTACTTAGAAATAATGCAATTACAGATCATGTTTGTGTATTATTGCACTTGCATCCTTATGTATTTGTACTGAACAGGTATCTAGCCTAAGACCCTCTAGCTTGATTTGATTAGATCACAAATACTTATACACATAATTTTCATTTAAACATTTTATATACATTATAGGTATTTTAACAATGATCATGGTACGTACATTGAGAAGGGATATAGCTCGTTATAACTCGGACGAGAGTATTGATGATATGATGGAAGAAACTGGTTGGAAGTTAGTACATGGTGATGTATTTCGACCCCCACCTAAGAGGATGTTGTTTGCAGCTGTTATTGGAAGTGGCATACAAGTGTTCCTGATGGCTCTCATTACTATATGTAAGTTGGTACTTTATTATTAAACTATGTACATGCATATTACTAGATTAGTTTGTACAATTATTTTTAGTAACTAACTAATACTTGTGCCTTATATTTATTGTCTGTCCAATTTCTGACTCTATGGGAATAATTGATTGCTACAGCTGTTAGGGTGCAATAAAAACTTTTCTTGTACTAATGTTGGTCGTTGTGCTGTGTAGTCCACTGTTCGATAAATTTTAAGGACACAAAGATGCATTTTCTACGATTGTCTTCTATGAAATTAAAATATTTAAATCTTACCAATTTGTCAGAAGGTTAGAGAGATTACACTTTTTGATAATAGTCAGTTCAATTTACAGATATTTCTTATACATTTTATTCGTAAAATATCAGATTGAACTCAAGTGGCATTTGACCCATTATTACGTAGGTAGCATTTATCATGTTACATTTATGCATATAAATGAATAAAATTGGGATGTATGTTTGTAATATTAAAATGACCACTTTTTAGTAAATGTATGTGTATGAATAAATAACGTTTTTTTTTTTACAACTTTTGTCTGTCTGTTTGTTCCGGCTAATCTCTGGAATGACTGTACCGATTTTGACAGGACTTCACTGGCAGATAACTGATGTAATAAGGAGTAATTTAGGTTACTTTTTTAGACTAGTTTTGCCCCGTGGTGTTACGCGTGGTTGTAAAGGTACAACAATAAGTGGGAGAGCCACGCTTCGGCATGAATGGGCCGGCTCGACCGGAGTGATACCACGGCCTCACAGAAAACCGGTGTGAAACAGCGCTTACGCTGTGTTTCATCGAGTGAGTGAGGATACCGGAAGCCCATACCCCAATCCAACGCCCCCTATCCCCTCACCATCCCCTTTCCCCCCAGGCCGCCATAGTGTGGGTCACCATACTGCATTGTTCTTTTTCGCATTGAGGATGGTGACCACCACTCTTGGATTCTGCTCATGCTTTCCATCAGGCAGGGCAGAGTCATTTTGGCAGCTTAAATATANAAAAAACGCGGGTAACACCACAGGACTCACCTAGTGTCATATATGTACCCATTGCTCTGCTATCAGTATGTTATATTTAAATATCAGATCGTGGAAGAGCCACGCTTCGGCATGCATGGGCCGGCTCGACCGGACTGATACCATGGCCTCACAGAAAACCGGTGTAAAACAGCGCCTGCGCTGTGTTTCACTGAGTGAGTGAGGATACCGGGCCCATAATCCAACCCTTCCTCTAATCCCCGTTCCCATCCCCCAAGGGCGGCAACGCACTTGTGACACCCTTTGTGTTCCGGTTGTCCATGGGCAGCGGTAATCGTTTACCATCAGGCGATACGTCTGCTCGATTGCCCACTACAACATACAAAAAAGAAAATATTTGTTCCTTATTTTCTCGATTTTAATAATGATAACAAGTAGACGCTTGAAATAAAAATGTTTATAATATAGTATATAATGATATATCCTCGTCTCGGTCGTGTCCGACTCGGTTGTTAGTAATTAACCAAATATATAGTATAGTAACTTGCTGACCCACGCAACCTCGTTTACTTCTCCTATTGCCCGTAGTGTAATAATTTTTGCCCCTTTTCTGTTAAATTCATTAGTGCTCCGCTCCTATTGGTCTTAGCGTGACGATATATAGCCTACAACTTACCTCGATAAATGGAGTACTGAAAGAAATTTTCAAATCAGTCCTGTAGTAGATTAGCGCGTTCAAACAAACAAACAAACTCTTCAGCTATATATATTAGTATAGATAGTAAAGATCAAGCAGTTATAATATTATCTAATAATATTCTGCATCATAATTCTTATTTGACATACAATTGATTTCAAAACTTTAAAAAAAGATGGTAAATGATGGAGTCCTGATAATGTTATGTATATTATCCTTATAATAAGTAGTTATTTCAAAAGACTACTCTTCGTTAATTCCTTATAACATTAAATGTTATCCTTATAATAAATACTTATTTCAAATGATTACTCTTTGTTAATTCTTAGAATAAACGAAGTCGGCTCTCACGACAGCGGTGAATTTGTATTTAATTTTTAAGAAGTCTGCTGAGCTTTGTAGAATTAAGTTTATGTGATTTTTAAAATACTTGAGATTCTTGAGAATATAGTTTTACTAAATGTAGTTGAATATCACTGCTAGTGTTAGAAAAATATATATTTAAATTTCCTTTGATCTTTTTCAGTTATCGCTATGCTGGGCATGCTATCTCCGGCGAGCCGCGGAGCCCTCATGACGGCAGCTATATTCCTCTATGTATTTATGGGTCTCATCGCGGGCTATTATTCGGCGCGGCTTTATAATACTATGAAGGGAAAACAATGGAAGCAAGCAGCATTCTTGACGGCCACGTTATACCCAGCTATTGTCTTTGGCACCTGTTTCTTTTTGAACTTTTTCATTATGGGTAAACATTCTAGTGGTGCTGTGCCGTTTTCGACCATGATGGCTTTGCTGTGTCTATGGTTTTGCATATCATTGCCTTTAGTATATTTGGGATATTATTTCGGATGTCGAAAACAGCCTTTCCAACATCCAGTTCGGACTAACTTTATTCCTAGAAAAGTACCTGAGCAAGTATGGTATATGAACATATTTATATGGTAAGTTTATTTTATTTTAGCGTGTAACTTAGTGTGTTCCATAAATAATTATAGCGTAAAATTATTATCAAATTGAGTATTAAAGGGTAGAAGTTACTTTTTGCCTATTTTTTCTTTCTATAATTCCCATTAAAGGCGATTTCGAGAATTTTTTATAGAGGCTTCTTACCAAAAAACCCGTTTTCCATATTTTTGTGTAATCACTTATAATTGTGTGAGTGCTAGTTTATAGTTCTAAAAAAATAGAAAAAACATTATACAACTTTCATTTTTCAGTGTTCTCATGGCAGGCATACTTCCATTTGGAGCTGTATGCATTGAATTGTTTTTCATATTCAACGCATTGTGGGAAAACCAATTTTATTACTTGTTTGGTTTCTTATTCCTGGTGTTCTGTATACTAGTGGTGTCCGTATCACAAATATCCATAGTTATGGTGTACTTCCAACTCTGTGGAGAGGTAAGTCGCTTTATATGAAACTTAAACTTTAGAAATAAATATGTTGCGCTTAATGGGATATATTACTTCTAGTATAGTAGTAGTACTGCAAAGCAAAGAAGGGAAAATACTAGAAAACAAATGTTTCCATTAGTAAGTGTGTGTGTGTAAATTTTTTTGGCTGGCCAGATACTTTTAAAGCTATTGTCTACTATGTGTATATGTATGTAACCATCAAAAATATACGCACCCGAGCTGTTCCTTATGACCATTCCATTGATTTTGTTTACATTTACTGCTTTGCTACTTCTCGTTGGCCATACTTTATTTGTGTTCTTAGTCATTAAAAAAATTATTTATATTGTTAAGAGGCTTGGTGTTCAATACGGCTTTATATGGCTTTAAATAAATATTGAATTCTTTTTTCATTGATTGTGTTCCGTTTTTTTCCAGGATTATCATTGGTGGTGGAAGAGCTTCGTTGTATCTGGAGGCTCTGCAGTTTATATTTTGATATACTCTATATTTTATTTCTTTACGAAGCTGGAGATAACTGAATTCATACCAACATTACTTTATATTGGTTATACAGGTAAGAAGACCCTCTTACCATTGTAAGATACAAGAATTAAAGGTTCTCATGTCTAGCCGCGTTATTATCTGTTGATAATGCCGGATGCATTATTGCGGCAAGTAAACTCTGTCACCGTCGGCTGCACATTTCGGAGGCTCAATGCCTCAGTGACCCAGTGGGCGGTATGCGACTGCTGTGCTAGAGGACAAAAAAAATGTACATATTTATATCAGTTGTCTAATACCCACTGTACAAGCTCTGCCTACTTTGGAACTAGATGGGTTGTTTGTCAGATGAATAATATATTATTATTCGCCATTTTGTGATGGTCACACTATACTGATTAAATTAGAAATTCTTCGTCTGAGGATAAATCAATATCCATACCATAGATTATTATTATATTACTTTTAACACCGGCCTTTCATGGTGTTAACATTTTTTACCGTGGGAGAGCCACGCCTCGGCAGGCTTGACTGGAGCGATACCACGGCCTCACTAAAAATCGATATGAAACAGCGCTTGCGCTGTGTTTCACTGAGTGAGTGAGGATATCGGAGGCCCATACCCAACCCCTCCCTCCGTCCCCGTCCTCATCCTGCAAGGTCAAGTCAAGTCCACTCGTGACACCTTTGGTGTTGCTGGTGGCCATGGGCGGCGGTAATCGATTACGATAAAGCGACATGTCTGCTCGTTTAACCGCAGTACAATAAAAAGAAAACAGTAAGAGTGATGTCGTGTGTACCTGTTAGCGATTTCTTGTAAATCGCTTTTATTTTACAAAAAAAAAATGATTATAATTTACTTAATGTCTAATTTGTATTATTACAGGCCTCATGGTGTTAACATTTTGGCTGTTGACGGGAACTATTGGATTTTTCGCTGCATACACATTTATTAGAAAAATTTATGCGGCTGTAAAAATTGACTAATTTCTTCTAAGTATTGTATATGACTTTGTGTGAGTGCTGAAATGAGTTTTGCTGATAATTTATATTGTGCATATTATTATTGTTTCTGTAAATAGATATTTAGGTTAACATTGCATTTTAAAAAGAGTTTTGTATAATTTCAATATTTTAAGTTAGGTGTAATGTAGTAGCAAGTTCCACTCACCCGCCTACTTTTGTCTCACATAAATACTTCTACTTACACGTTTTTTGAATCTTGCAAATTTTTCGTTCATAGCCTACTGTTATTGTAACAGTTTTTAGCAATGTATTTACTATTAGTTGCAGATCATGTACATTATTTCCTCAACAGATATTACATAAATATAATAAAGTACATGTTTATCGTGTAAAAAAAATAAGTATATCATTTGAGACTATGGAAACCAGCATACCTTATAATAAAGTTCATTCGGACACGGATTATGAAAGTAGATACGACAACGAATTCACAGCAATACTGAAAGCAGATTTACTCCAAATCTCATCATTAATAGCAGCAGCTTTCAACGCAAGTACAGTACTGGGCAAGAAAAAATGCACATCGACCTGTAGAAAGTGACATTCGGGCTATTTCGACTTTGTAGATCATTGTCTCTTTCGCACACTACATGTGTATCGTTTTGTCAGTCGTTCGACAAATGCGATGGTGTTACGGACTGTTAGTGTTTGGTGCGAAAGGGACAACACTACAAAGCCGAAATTAGTCGAATGTCACTTTCTAGAGGTCGATGTGCATTATTTCTCGCCCAGTACTATAATAAAGTGTTAAATGTAAACCTATAGTGCATGAAAAGTGACTTACAGTAAAAGCCTTTGAGCCTGGTGGAAAATAATCACAAATTTTAACAAAAATAAACCGACTTCAAGAACTAGACCAAATTGAAATGGGACCACACGGAAAGTACCAACTTTCAAATAAAAAGAATCATCAAAATCGGTTCACACAGCCGAAAGTTATGAAGTAACAAACAAGAATAAAATAAAAATAATTGATTCGAACTGGTAGCCTCCTCCTTTATCGAATTCGGTTAAAAAATGCGATACCTAGGAGATTCCGAATTGTATTACCATTTATAATTATAATTGATCCTATTTGGAAACTTCTATCAGCATGTCAAAGAAAACACAGAAAACAATTATGATGTCATCACAACAAAGCCTAGTATCGATCCTTTTTAACCTACTCTTTATCTTCTAACTTTCTTAGGGGGTATGTGTATACCTCCTAAGAAAGTTAAGTATATTAAAATGAAAGCATATTTCTGATACAACTATAACCGTCACAACTTAACGTCCTTTTGAAAAAAAAAGTCCAATTAGTGGCCGAAAGCAATAACAGGAAAAAATGTATTATTAGCAGCACTGCAATATGAAAGTATTCCTTTAAGATCATTATTTCAAATAATAAAAATAACTATAAATTTTTTTGTGGTGTTTTATTTATCTTAATAGGTGTCGTATATTTTAGTATATTCATAACTTGGGATTCAAAAAAATTGCCATGATTAACCTCCTACAAGTATCGCATGTGTAAGAAGTCGACTATTCAAGTTTTTCTTCTACCCATCATTATATATCTTATTTTTAAAGTGTGGAAACCCCCTCGGGCCTTAACCCCACCGGGGTTTGCGGTGGGGTGGTGTGTCGGATTCGAACCGACTAAAACCGCACGGTGTGCCACTCGCGCCTGAGACGGGAGGGATCCGGGAACCGCTTTCTTACCACATCCCGACCCCAACCCAGCGCCGGCCCGCACTGAAGCGGGCACTGTCTGATACTAATAACTCAATTTAGGCGACGTACGGCACATGCGTAACATCGCCTCCTCGCGGCTGGTCTCTGAAGCGGATAGAGGGGAAAACCTGTCCCGACCATCCGCGGCCACACTCAGAGCGGCATGAGGCGCGCCTCTGCCACCCGGTTCGCCGGCGGCGGATCGGGTCCGAGTAGAGGTGATCCTCCCGGGCCTTCTCCGCCGTCTTCCTGTCCGTCGAGATGAATTCCTCGCAGTAAGTCGCGACCGGGGTAAAACTGCTGTCGCTACCGGCCATGGAGCGTACGATGGCCGGAAAGGACAGATCTCCGATAACTGCAGTGAGGGCCCGACGCTGCGGCGCCCTTTCCTTCCGACTGACGCACGTGCTTTCCGGGCACGGTTGCTTCGGGAAGTACGTGCACTCGGTCACCAGGAGGGAACCGAGTCCCGCTTGCCACCACTGCGACTGCAGTGAGGACTCGGCCCAACACACGCTGGCGGTGTGCCCCGCTTAGGCGCCGCAGCGTCGGTCCCTCACTGCAGTCATCGGAGGAGACCTCTCACTACCGGCCGTTTTTCGCTCCATGGTCGGTGGCGAGAGCAGTTTTACCGTGGTCGCGACCTTCTGCGAGGAAGTCATCTTGCAGAAGGAGGTGGTGGAGAAGGCCCGGGAAGACGACCTCCTCTCGGACTCGATCCGCCGCCGGCTAACCGGGTGGCGTAGACACGCCTACCAGCACCTCATGCCACCCTGAGTGTGGCTGCGGTTTGTCGGGAAGAGTTTTCCTCTCCATCCGCTTCAGACGTCAACCGCGAGGAGGCAATGTACGCATGTGCCGTACTTCAACTTTTATATTAACTATTATAATAATGGTTGTGATAAAGAAAGAGGAATAGTCAGATAGCGGGATGAAATAATACATAGTATTAATTTATTATCACTAATTGTACGAGCTCGTACATGATTTGATGTCTGAACACTAATTACATAGGAAAAACCTTCACTACTCCACCAGCTATCTGATGTCACTGTACAATAATCAAAAAAACTTTCGATATAAATTGTTTTATTGCAGCTTCTTGTGAAACAAATTAAAGTAACTAACAAGTTACTTTTATTTTCTTACTTAGGAAAACAAAATAACTCGATATAACGATTTTAAACGTAGAGTAGGCTATACCCTTTCCGTCTCCGCCTGGACCAATGCTTAAAAAGTGTCAGTTATATGTCAAAAATGGCTAGCAAAGGAAAATGTCATTAACTTAGGAGCCTTCATAAAATAAGTATATTTATTTTTACATCATAGTATTTTCTACGTAATTAATCTTAAGTTTCTAAATTTCTATGTACAAAATGGAAACCAAAGTAGCAGTAGTAACAGGAAGTAACAAAGGCATAGGATTTGAGATCGTAAAAGGACTGTGCCAAAAGTTCGAGGGTGCTGTATACCTTACTGCTAGAAACGAAGAAAGGGGACTAAAAGCCGTTAAGAAGTTAGAAGAATTAGGCCTAAAACCCTTATTTCACATTTTGGATGTCACATGCGAAAAGAGTATTCAAGACTTCGCCGCACACATTTCTGCTCATCACACGGGTATTGATGTTTTAGTAAATAACGCCGGTGTTCTCGATTTTGATAAACCGGTGTCCTCCTACGAAGTTTCAAAAGAACTTATTGATACAAACTTTATGAGCTTGTTAACCATTTCGAAGATATTATACCCTCTTCTTACAAATACCGCACGAATTATTAATTTAAGCAGCGATTGGGGGTTACTGTCTAATATACGTAAACAGGTATGGTTGGATACATTGATTAAGGACGACCTTACTGTTGATGAAATATTGGACTTTGTCAATGAATTTTTACAGGCATCTAAAGTTAGTAAAAAATCATTTGCTTCTTATGCTGGCAATTATGGAGATTATAAAGTTTCGAAAGTGGCTATGTCAGCGCTCACATTTGTTCAACAGAGAGAATTCACTAAAGCCGGCAAAGATATTTCTGTAAATTGTGTTCATCCCGGATTTGTAAAGACTGATATGACAAAAGGCATGGGTGACTTCACTTCAGAAAGAGGGGCCAAAGCTCCCCTGTATTTAGCTCTGGAAGCACCGCAGTCACTTAAAGGAGCATTCTTATGGCATGATTGTCATCAAGTCAATTGGGATGACTAAAGATGGAATGGTTTTTTTATTGTTAGTGTTACAACCATATTAATCCTGTGATATTAGTGTCACATGCACTTGAAACTTACAAAACATAATTTCTTTTAGTTTAAATATTTTTTATTTCTATTACCTATTTTTTACACAAAGTTCTTACATGTGGGTTGACATTTGGTAGATTGGTCATATACTTTATATACCTTAATTTTTTTCTATTGAAATTAACTTCAGTGAGACAAGTATATTCTAATTGGAAATGGAAATGTTTAGCTCAAGCAGGATATGTAATCAGACAATGTAACTAGAATTTCAACATGAAAGTTTTATAAAGGTTCAAATTAACAAGATTGTTGTTTATGTAGGTACATATTAGAAAACTTAATATTGTATGAAATGAGTACATTAGAGTTCATTGATGTTGTAATTAAGCATTTCATAGCTCATATCAGATCAGAGGGTAAACTTTGTTATTTTTATAGTTTGTACATTGTTTCCTAATAATAATAGCTCATGTGACCATTTTTTATGTAGGTCATGGTTTATCTTTTATACACATATCATTATTTTAGTAGACAATCTTATTTCAATTTCATTATACCATTTCCTGTTTCTGTAACATTATTATTTTGGAAAAAGTACAGTGATAACAGTAATAAAAACACATGCATGAATTTTGAAACTTATTTCATTTGTCATTGGTTTTCTATTTAACCCTTCTTCATTTTTAACAGCCTTTATTAGTCCATGACAAAGATACCGGCTTTGCGATTGTTATTTTTTAGCAAAAAGCAGAGAGAGCAACACACTTCTGCTGTGGTAATTGAGAGGGTAGTAAGACAAAGAACGAATTTCTTTTTATCATGTTTCATATGTGTATAAAAAGAGGAGTTCATTTTATTATTAGATAAAGAGTAGTTAGTATGGTAAGAAAAAATTGCGTGTTCTTTTTTATAAAATGCCCTATTGACTGCTACAGCAGACTTGATTCTAGACTCACAAGTGTCCATGGGCTGCGGTAGTCAGTTACTCACTGATGATTCTTCTGCTCGTATGTCACTTATGCCCTGAAAAATAAATTTAAAGTTACATCATAGTACTTGCTAAGCTTATGCGATTTTGTTACTTCATGTGCTTCTTCATGTGTACTTCATTAAAGTTGTAAATATGTAATATTTTAGACTAACATACCTACATTATTTGATAATCCTACTTCCCCTTTTAATTTTACCTGTTTATAATGCAGCCTCAAGAAGAACATTAGAAAATATGAAATTATTTTCATGTAAAATAGCCTACAACTTAAGTCTAAAACGATATGAAGAGAATAAGAATGAAAACTCATTTGAGAATGATCATTATAATTTTATCATAGTTTTATATTTATAAAAACTAATTATAATTGTTAAATTTAATGTGACTGTTATCCCTTTAACTATCACAAAATTTATCAGAGTCTAAATATGTAAGTAATAAGTGATAAGGCCGCCATGTGTACATAGTCGTTAAGTTGTTACACTTCTGAATGTAACCTGGTGTACAATAAAGTTTATTCTATTCTATAAGTATGTCATACAAGCACACGGATTCTGAAAGTCGTCAAGGAAGGAAGAAGTTTAGTTGGCTCGCTTTGCAATACGTCATCCGTTTTAGTGTGCCAATGGTGGACAGGATTGGTTTTCCTCCATCCGTTAGCTACTGCTACCGGCTACCGCTGAGTTGTAAATTCTGATGCCTGGACGTTGTTAAATTAAAATATAACTGGAAGGTAATATAATGTGGTGTAAGATCTTTACTGTACCTTTTATTGTGCAGTGGAGGCAAGGATTTGTATTCACAAATAAAAGTCTCACACAGTAATTCTATTTGTCTATTTTCACTACACACGAACACAAGATATACAGTGTACTTTTTGGAATAGGTTTGAGTTCTATCTTAATTTTTAACACAGTTTTTATATCGCTGTAAGCATCTCGTCGGTATAGATCTCACTGTTCGTGCGCACCGCTACCGATCTACCCTCCATTAAATAGTTGTGTCGGTGTACACTCTAGGCAAGAGGTTTGGCTTGAAATAAGTTTAATTTAATTTACATGATTTATTTTACAAACAAAAAAAATTTTTGGATTAAAGGAAAACTAAGTGGTACTGCCGATTGTTCGACATATATATAAACAGTTTTAAGTAAATATGAATTTAACAATGTTTTAGGTATTTATATAAAAATAAATTTTAATGTGAGTGTGTTAGACACGCTACAATACTCCCACACCGAGACCTTTTAAAGGGCGATAGTAGTTAGGGAAACGAAATATTCTCTCACTTTTAGATTTTCTTGGAGCATCCCTTGTGTCAGGAGCAGGTGTGGTGGTGTCCGTAAGAGTTATGGTGTCATCATTTTTTGTCATATATGTTGGTTTATTCGGTCGATCGTCACCGTCGCCTCCTTTCCTTGGACTTCTAATTTAAAGATTTTAGATCACTTTTTGAGCACTTTGTAGGGTCCGCACTATGGTGACTCAAGCGACCCTCGTACAGGACCCAACCGCAAAAACACATAATCATATGTAAATATGTCTTTAGGTAAGTAAAAAGTCCTGTTCTTCTTTTTGTGAGTACTAGTTTGTACTGGAGACAATCTGCTAACGTGATTACGAAGACGACAGGCGAAATCTGTGAGGTCCAAGGATAGATTATGATGAGGTGGCGTGAAAATTTTACCTGGTAAACGCAGTGGTTCCCCGTGTACTAGCTCCGCCGCTGAGGCTTTGATGTCTTCTTTCCATGCACTCCTTATTCCAAAGAATACTAAGGGAAGGATTTCTGACCAGTTTGAGTGGTTGTGGCAAATGATTGCAGCATTTAGTTGTCGATGCATCCTCTCTACAAGTCCGTTAGCGGCTGGATGGTAAGCTGTGGTTGGATAGTCTTTAGCACCGATGAAACTTGCCATGGACCGAAATAGCTGTGACTTGAATTGCCACCTGCGATCTGTGGTTATTTTAAAGGGGTAGCCGAAGCGAGCCAGTTAGCCCGACACGAAAGTGCGTGCACAGGTTTCTGCAGTGATGTCTGTGATTGGGTACACCTCAGGCCAGCGAGTAAAGCGGTCAATGGTAGTGAGATAGTACCTGTCTCCGCATGAGACTGGTAGGGGACCTATAAGGTCTAAGTGGACGTGGGAAAATCGTTGAGACGGGACAGTAAATGTAGCAAAAGGAGCATGGGTATGACGGGTAATTTTATTACGTTGGCAGTCTGTACATTCCTTAGCCCAAGCTCTGCAGTCCTTACGTACGCCAGGCTAAACGAACCGCTGGGCGACTAACATGGTTGCAGCTGATCTGCCTGGATGACTCAATCTGTGGAGACCAAGGAATATCTGCTTCCTGAACGCCGGTGTGACATAAGTTCGTGGATTCGTCATTGAGACGTCACAGTAAAGAGTTGCTTCAGGATTGGCAACCTTCTGTAGCTTCAGGGAAGAACCGTTGGTAAGAAGGGCCTGCAATTCGGGATCCGTATCTTGATCTTTTACGAGCTCTCTATAATCAACGATATTCGCAATTGATTCTAAGCGTGAAAGACTATCCGCTACTATGTTGTCCTTTCTTGCAACATGACGGATGTCTGTAGTAAATTGTGCGATGTTGTGAAGGTATCGCAGCTGTCTAGGTGAGGAGTTGACACGATTTGTAGTGAAGGCAAATGTAATAGGCCTATGGTTAGTGAACACCGTGAATCTTCGCGCCTCAACTATGTAGCGAAAGTATTAAATGCCTTCATAAATGGCAGCATCTCTCTATCGTAGGAGCTATAGTTCTTTTGAGCGTTGATGAGTTTTCTAGAAAAAAATCCTAGTGGCTGCCAGTCTCCGGTAACAGATGTTTGTTGTAAGACCGCGCCTATAGCTACATCCGAAGCGTCAGTGAAGATAGCTAGTTAAGCTCGACAATTGACATGAGCCAGGAAAGCTGCTTGTGTTAGGCTCCGTTTAAAGTCTTCAAAAGCGTGTAGTAACTCTGGAGTCATGTTTATGGGCACTGATCCTTTTATATCGGGACCTGAAAGTGCGGTGTTGAGTTGACCTTGAATTCTAGCGGCGTTTGGGACAAAACGTCTATAACAATTTGTCATTCCCAAATAAACGCCGAAGCTCTCTGGCGGTTCTTGGCACGGGAAATTCTTGTATGGCTTTCACTTTATCATCAAGAGGTCGTACAAAGTTTGAAGATACATGGTATCCGAGAAATGTGGTGTCAGCAGCACCCCAGACACTTTTGGAAGTGTTTATCAGTACACCAAATTGTTTAAGAATGGTAAATAGGGTCTCCAGGTATTCCAGGTGTTCCAGGTGTGATTTCGAGAGTATCAAAATATCATTAATGTATCCGAAAGTATAATCCAGGCCTTGCAATACTTCGTCTATAAAGCGCTGGAACGTTTGTGCAGCATTTCTTAATCCGAAGGTCATAAATGGGAATTCAGAATCCAAAAGGAGTGGTAATGGCTGTTTTTGGGATGTCTTCTTCAGCGACAGCGATCTTATTGTACGCCTTGACCAGGTCAATTTTGGAGAAGACCTGGACGCCAGAGAGTTGGTAAGCAAAATCGTGTACATGTCTTATAGGATATTTATCCGGTATTATTCTGGCATTCAGGCTGCGATAATCGCCGCATGGACGCAAACCGTCATCCTTTTTCCTACACAGGTGGAGTGGAGACGTCCAGCAGCTCTGGGAACGATCAGCCGTGCCATTGGTTAGCATCTCTTCAAATTTCTTTCTAGCCACCTGGAGTCTATCTGGAGCTAGACGACGAGGATGCGCTGTGACTGGTGGTCCAGGGGTGGTACGTATGTGATGGCAAGTCTTATTCTTTATCACTCTAGGAGCTCCTGCTGACCTTCTGATCTACGGGAATCGGCGTAGGAGAGTATGGTATGGAGTCCCCTGTTACCCCTTTAACAGTCACTGAATCTGGAGAAACCTTGAAGTGAGGCACTTGAACAGAAAGTGAGGTTAGTCCATCGATAAGGAGGTGGTGCCGGCAGTCCACGATCAGGTTGTAATGACTCAGAAAGCCAACGCCTATGATGGGTTTCAATATGTCGGCCACGATGAATCTCCAGCGGAAATCCCGACGCAGTCCGAGGTTAAGGAAAAGTTCTATGTACCCATACGTATGTATGACTGTATTATTCGCCGCAAACAACTCGTACTTCGTTATCGCGCGACGTTCTGTGATCGCTGATTTAGAGAATACACATCTGTCTATTTTCACTACACATTTGACTGCCTCGGTGGCGTAGCGGTAGCGTATGCGACTGCTGTTCTTAAGGTCTCGGGTCCGATGATTGTTCAATGTTTGTTTCGGAGTATGGGTGTTTTCTATGTATGATATGTATGTATTTACAAAAAAAGTATATATAAATTTATATCAGTTGTTTAGTACACATAGTACAAGCTCTGCTTAGTTTGGGATTAGATGGCATTGTGTATTAGACGTCTGAAATATTTATTTATTTACATGAACACAAGATATAGTGTATTTATGGAATAGGTTTGAGTTCCATCTTAACTTTTAACACAGTTTTTATATCGCTGTAAGCATCTTGTCGGTAAAGATCTCATTGTCCGTGCGCACCGCTACCGATCTACCCTCCGTTAATAATTGTGTCGGTGTACACCCCAGGCAAGAGGTTTGGCTTTAAATATGTTTAATTTAATTTACATGATGTATTTTACAAACAAACAACATTTTTGTATGAAGGGAAAACTAAGTAGTACTGCCAATTGTTCGATATATATATAAACAGTTTTAAGTAAATATGAATTTTATACTGTTTAAGGTATTAATATAAAAATAAATTTTAATGTGAGTGTGTTAGACACGCTAAAATAAACATTCGCTGGCTTTTATCTCACAGCGAATAGTTTTCATAGGTTCTAATCCGACATACTGCCCCCACAAACCTGTATTATTACGTATTTTATCTACACTCAAACACATTTTTATGGATTGTATCGCATGCCGGTGTGGTACACAATACAAAAATGTGTTAAATTGACATCAATATCTTAAGAAGGGTAAAACCTCGCAAGAATAAAATAATAGTTAAAATACAGAAAAAACTAAGATTTGTACTATTAACTTTTACTACTGTGCTGTTGGCCACTGAGCTAGTGATACTGATCCTAGACTGCTAATCTAGAGGTTGTGGGTTCAATAGGGGTGGGTAACTCTGATAAAAATCTGTAAATAATAATAACCATAGATAAAAACAGAAAAACAAACATTTTAGGTATACGAATAAGAAAACAATTTAAATTTTTATTACTAGCTGAACTCCAGGGTGTTACCCGTGGTTATTGTTGTATCGCGGGTATCGCTGCGGCGCGAATCTAGTCTTAAAAAAAGAGCCTAAGTTACTCCTTATATCATCAGTTACCTGCCAATAAAGTCCCGTCAAAATCGATCCAGCCGTCCTATATATTATATATGTATCCGTTTTTATATTACAAACAGACTCCAATTTTATTTATTTGTATAGATGATTGATTATTTATTTGTATGATGAGATGAGTTTTTAATAATTTATTAACAAATTCTTTACACCATTTGCCCATTACACGCATTCTAGAAAGGTCGTTAGCTATATCGTGAAAAAGTTATTATAAGGTAAAACAAGAAGAAGAAAAAGCAGCGAAGAGCGACTTTTTGTCCAACAGAACGTACACTAACACAAGCATTTGAGCGAAAAAGAGTTGGCTAATAAATAAATGTAGGAAATATTTTTTGCCAAATACCTACTTTATATTTGACTCCTTTATCATAAGCATTTTACTCGAAAGACAGTAAATTTAGGTTGATAAGATTAGTGATGTAAAATTATCGGAAATACTTAAGAAGATAAAGTACTTTTATCTACTTTCTCTATTGGTCAAATGAGTCAGAATTTAGTAATTGTAAACAACGTAGGCCTTTGAAAATGCCATAACGCGAAACCGGCCCGATGTAAAATAATTTAAAAAAGTGGAATAAGTACATGGGAGTTGATTCTAGAATGTACTGCAAACAGGTTCCATCTAGTGCCTACAATCGAGAGTATAAATTATGTGTCAACTTTGCGTACGTATTTAAAACAAACTAGGTATATATGAAAAGTACTTAGGCGTTTGTTTTTATGTGCAGAAAGTGAAAACCCTTCGGGCCGTCATCTCCTCGAGGTTTGCAGCAGGGGTGGTGTATATAGGCGCACCCACATTCTGGGCCAGGGCGAGGCAATCTACTCTAATCTACTACGGTTAAAGAAACTTTATTTCTCAGGACAATTTACAAAATTCACTTACTGCGAAAACACACAAAAATGTTAACAAATAAATCAAATGAGCGTTTTATATAAAACAAAAGTGGGTAGTAAAATATATTTTGCACAATACTATGAACTTAAAACACACTCGAACACAGTAAACACACGATTAACTCAAGCAACTGAACCAAAGATTTACGATAGATTATATATATTCTACGAAATATAGAGTCTTCTTCCTCTTCCAGTATTTCGAAATTTCTTAGTACTCTAGGTATTGGTAAAAAACAACACCAAGTGTTCAATAAGACAATTAGTTTGAATGATATCAACCACGATTTCTCGTCTACGCCTATGCTGGATATTCAAACTATGTAAGTGTCAAACGTTGAAATATATATCAGGTCTCACTAGTCCTACTACCAACTCATTCGAATTTTCACCGGTCCCTCTCTGGAATATCAAGAAGATCATTCTATCTATCCATTCTAATGCCATGGGGTATGATGGTATTAGCCGTCGTATGATCCTCGACTGCATTCTTCTATCAATCCCCCATTTAATAAATTTCTCTCTTAATTGCGGAACTTTCCACTCGCCGTGGCGCAAGGCTTATATTATTCCTCTTCCAAAAATAAATAATCCTACACTCCCTGAACACTTTCGACCTAACTCTGTTCTTCCTTTTCTATCTATATATATTTTTAATCTCCGGAAGTACTACCATTTATCAGCCTTACGTTCTCAACTAAAATGGTTGCCTATTCCTTGAGCACTTACCTTCCTATTTTCATTTCACAACTCACCATTTTCTCCTACATATCTTGCTTCATACTGCCTTTATCTGTCCTCTAATCATGACAGAAATCTTCGTTCAGAAAATAATCTGCTCCTCTTGTGTCCTTCTCACCATTCAGATTTCATGAACACTTCTTGGAATGCTCTCCCACTCGAAATCAGGATGTCCACAAACCGTTTTATTTTCAAAAAGAAGAAAAAGTTACACGATCTCAGTGAAACGGCAGTAAGTTCCAATCGATAGCTGCTTCATCTTATATTCGGGGCATCATAGTGTACGAACTTACTGTATGTGTGTCAGTATATATATATTTGTATATGTATACATCTATCTAAATATGTATTTATTATTTTTAATATAATTTATGTATGTATATGTTTTTTTTTGTGTAAAACTTGTTTCTATTGGTAATGTAACCTCTGTGTGGTGCACAGAGGTTACATTACCAATATATATATAATATAATAAAACTACCTCACAAGATTTCTACACCACCCTAAGGTTGACTGGAAGAGAATGTCTTGGGCATTAAGCCCGCCAATGTACAAATGTGCATGAAGATTAAATAAATAAATATTTTTAATATAAATTCTGATTTTTATAAATCTGTAATATAAGCTTCGTCCCGCGTTGTTACTCGCAGCAACAACAATAATAGCGAGGAACACCGCGGGGCTCAGCTAGCTTAAAAAAGTAGGACTAATGATGTACTTTAAACTAAGTAAGTCCTTATTTAGATATCTACCGGTGAAAGTCCCGTCAAAATCGGACCAACCATTTCAGAGACTAGCCGAAAAAAAAACAAAAAATGCTGTTATTTTAATCGTAAAGCGTTAACAAATTTTCTGTGTACACTGAGCGTACAGAGCCCATTTATTCTATCTTTGATCATATGTCATCTTAACCACGTTGTTTATGTCTGGGTGTGCTGTATTGTAATCTTTCAATTGTAGCAGTGGATAAGGCATCGCCAGTACAATTTGTAGAGATGTCTTCACCTTCGGTAAAATGATTTTGCTACTTGTAGTCAATTCAATCTATGGTTGCCTGTAAAAAATTGCCTTCGGGCGATAAGGCCGCCAATTGTACCGTTTACCTTTAAGTTACCATTGTAAATAATCTGGTGTATAATAAAGCGATTATTATTATTATTATTCAATCCGTTATTCTAATATTTTTTATGGGATAAGCGGCAAACTTCGGGAATAACGCAGGCTACAGTTATTCCACAGTTTTGTTGTGCGAGGAAGAAAATTTCTGGAAAAGCGCACAGTTGTGGACTACCAACAATCTAAATGATGGGGATGAAACTTCTGTCGGTTAGGATGGTGGTGTAAAAAGGCGGCAGGGATTAGTTCAAACAATTCCTCGGAGCACTTGCCATAGAGAAAGCAATAGAATGCATAGCGACGACACATCGCTACGCAACGCTAGAGTCTAGCCGATTTGAGACATCTTGGCAATCAACGATTCGAGTTGCACTCCGTTGGACGCGGTCCAGAGGGAGAAGCTGGTACTGGGCAGAAATAAGAACAGTATTTCATAAAGCAGAAGGCGGTGGGCCAGAGTACAATACCGTCTCGATCTGTTGAGAACGCCAAGCTTCTTCTAGGCCAGTTTAGTCTTACCATCTGAATAGCCATGAAACTAGATTTCACTCGATATGTCGACATCAACTATTCCAATAAATTATCCAAAAAGTGCGTCATAGTAATAAAAAGGTAACACTCAATTTGTCAGTTTATTTTATATAGGAACCAACAATGTACTTGACATATCTTCAAGAAGTATAGGCATAATGCAACTATTTGTCTCGAGTTGTTTTAATATTATATAAGACTATATTGTACGAGGTGAAGCTATGTCCCTGAATCAATTTCTTAAATATGATAGGCTAATTTTGTTTCTCATGGAGTGCGTGTACCGAGGCGGCCACCGATTGTGGTTCCAAACGGGGTATTATTTGTATGCTTGTAGCGCTGCTAGCGTGTTGGTAGAAAAGGCGCGACACACGATTTTTACAAGTTGTTCATTGTACTCCAAATGGTAAAAAGTACTTTTTCTTAACTTTAACCATAAAAGAAGATAGTTAGTAGGGATATAACCAAACATAGGGGGGCAGCTGCCCCTCCCTGCCCCCCTCGGTATGGCCATGGGGTGTATGTTGGAATCGGACAGACAAAAACCTATGCGCTTGAAGTTGAAGGGTTCCGGGAACTGGTATTATTAAGACATCTCTGGACCCTCATAGCGCCTTCTCGCAACACCTGCAAATTTTCTAATTAGGTGCCGCACGGCACACAAGGACAACGCCTCGTGGCTGACTACTATAGCGGATGGAACGGGAAAACCGTCCCGTCCACCCGCCACATTTAGGGCGGGATGCGTTAACTTGTTTAGCCCGGCCGTCTATTCTTTTAGGTGACAATTATGTCAATACCGAAAAAAAGGACTAACTTTAGAACTTCGAAAAAATCCACCCAAGAAAATAAACTAAAGGTAGTAAGTAGTAGCTGTATTTGTTAAATAAACCAGAATAAGAAATGCCAACAAGTGGATTTGTTGCCTGTATTTATTTGTGTCACGTCTCAGATACTTAACAACAAATCTCATTACGGACGTACCAATGCACAAGCAGGTCCTTGTATGGATTCTGATGTCGTTCGTTTTCTTGCCTGCTTGCTGCTAATTGTGTTATAAAATCGTAATGGTGGATAGAAAAGGGGTAGTGCAGAGTGCAGTATGTACCTAACGTTTTATGTGCATGTGATTATATGGCTTCGGTACGCTTGTAAATAACTTTATCTAACCTAACGGTAGCCTACTGCGTACACATGGGTAGGTAGGTACTTCTTTAAAGCTTGTTTAACTAGAATTTCATTTTAATTTAGTGGTCTGTTTTAAGGTTACCCACTTGCTTTTATATTTATGAGTAGGTTTAACTCCTAAAATATTACAATAATTTATTGTCATAATTAGCTTACTATCCCAATTGTTAATTTTTAATAAGTCTAAGAGAAATGACATTGCATTTTTTCACTGTTGAATCGCATTATTTTAGGATTCCTCTCATTCTGTTTTTGATAGAGGCATATTTCCCTGGGTCGGTAATATTGTTATTTGAAAGGGGTAGATTATGCTTGCATATTAGAATTTGTGGAATTTACTTCCAGTAGGTAGTAAACAGTACATCTACCTATAAATTATTCACTTCAATCAACTACCAAACTCAACCTAACAAACATTAAGATCTGTTTAGAAATTTGGCCAACAAATTATTGACTAGAATAAATTGAATTGCATAAGTGAATTAACTCGCTGCTTCCAAGTATATTCCTTGAAACAACAAATTCATTCAATTTGGTTGTTCACTGGTTCCTGACTAAAGCGTTGGTCGTCTGCTGCAATTACGAACGAGTGTTTCATAATAAAGGGCAGGTAGGTATTTTAAGAGTTGGTAAATAGTAGAATAGTAACATATAAATAATTTTTATCTATACTTATCTTTATATAGTACCTATAAAATGAAGTCACTTCCGCTGTCTGTTCGCTTAGATCTTATATAAAGTAAATACTCAACGGACTTTAATGCATTTTCAGCAGTAAATAGTGATTCAAGAGGAAGGTTTGTGACATAACTAGCTGCGTCATACCCGCGTCGACGTATCTTTAGGTTGTAGGGGAAACGATTAAAAAAATATGAAAATCTAAATCTTGATCTGCGGAAGCGATTAAAAAAAATATTTTACCAATAGAAAGCCACATTATTTGTGAGTGTCACAGGTTATATATTAACTTGAATGATTGTCGCAATTTTTAACATTTACGTGGGCGCGCGGGAATATCTAGATTTTTCCCGCGCGATTACAAATCCGATTTACAAATAAAATATTATAATTATATTCATTTATTATTCTTAGGTTTAGGATTAGTCACTTGATTCAGTGTAACCAACTAACATAAGAATTAAGTCAGTGATATTATATCACCTTACGTAATGTTTTTACCTTTTTACCTACCCCAGAAAAAAATATTAATAAGGGCAGATACTTATATGTAAAAATAATCGTAACGGAACGAAAGATATGTAAAAGACATAAGAATCAAAAAATTTTTTGTGACAACGATTATGTTGTACTATATTTTAATACAATTGTAAATTCATACATGTAACATAAATTCATCAATTTAGGTATCTATAAATACTATTTCGTGTAAAGTTCAAACATTTCAATTGTGGGACCCCAAACATCGGTAGAGTTAACCACTACCAATCCACTCATAAAAGATTGACACTATTTGTAGTCACAATGCCATCCAGATATTAATAAAGCTATTGAAATAATTGAGTCGGACGAAATTACAAAATTCTTTTAGTGCTTCGTCTAACAACAATACAATTGATGGCTATCACGCAACCGTCGTTATTTTGATTTCCTTAGTACTTCAACTGCTCCTGGAAATGAAATGAAAATGCTTTGATAAATATAATTAATTCGAAATGAGTTATGCCAAGGCGTGCTCGTAATGTTGATGTCATATCTAGTAATTGTTTATTTACGTGGTGACGGCTAGTATCCCTGTATATAACTTTTACGGAGTATTTTATTTTACAACTAAGTTGTTAAACAAGCACCTAAGTAATACAGTGTCGGTAGTTATAATATTAGGTTCAGAAAATGCTCTTGGAGGTTATGATTACTATAAACATTCGCAATAATACCCTCTCAAATCTACGTAGTATTGTTGGTAGAAGTTAGATTGGAAGTCAGGAAATTATATGCGGTTCTTGCAAAAAAAAAATCTATTTTCAACATTTTTGTCTGTCTGTTTATGATTTGATTTAGTTATATGATTTCAACTCCTATTTCACCTCCTCAGGGGTAGAAATTCCGAAATTCCTTCCATAGTGGGTGGCTACGCAATAAAACGATCCTACTTACTAAATTTCATGGCAAAAACTTTAATAGTTTACACTCGGCGATGATGAATTAGTCAGTCAGTCAGTCAGGACATGTTATTTTATAAGTTAAAGTATTTTCTGTATCAATTTCGTTTACGATTTTGGATAGTTCTTTACCTTGGATATCTGTTTTTTTGCTTTATTAATATTGATGCAAAGACACAAATTACAACTAACTAATAAGTAGGAAATTATATGGTAAATCCAAAAAAATATATTATAGTAGGTGTTCCTATAAAATTATCGAAAAAAATGCGAATAACTGCATCAGTGTCTAGCGAGGGGGGGAGGGGGAGTGAGGACTCTTCTTAAAATCGCCGCTAGCTGCTGGCTTCGCGGCGGCCCCGCGTTACCAGCGGAGAGGCTATGTTTAGAAATTGCCCAACCGTTATATTGGTGCCTAGTGATTCATTGCTAATATGAACTCGTAGGCGTTTACGATTGATAAGCGGTGGTAAGCGATTACCACCACCCATGGACACCCGCAACACCAGAGGCGTCACAAGTGCGTTGCCGGCCTTTTAAGAAGGAGTACGCTCTTTTATTGTTATCTTGGGTAAGGAATATTGTGAGTTTTTTTATACGTTGGGCTTTACGTACAGGTTTTACTGGTATATTAATAACTAAGTTGAAGATTGGATTCGTTCATTTTTAAAATTACTAAACAAATTAATTTTTAATTAAGGTTAAAATATAAAAAAAAACACATCTTTTAAACTTATATTTTAACACATCATACAAAAACTACAAACAAGCATCATAAAACTGAATAAAGCATTTCCAGGGTTACCTGCTTTTTGACACTGTCAAATAAAACAGGTGTTTTTATAAACATCTGTACGTTTTGAATAGATAATGAACTAATAAAGTTAATTCAGTAATTTATACGCAACACTCTATTTGGAAACTAAAAGATTATTTGTTAAAAATTTGTAAATATGTGATAGATAATAAAACATACTTAGTTGACAAAAATATTTTACCTAAATCAATGTCGAAGAGTTAGGTACTCATTCGTTACCCGAATGCGAAAGGAGGGTTATGTTCTTCGAGTTTATGTATGTATGTGAGATTATTTTCTTGGCACGCCCACAAGCCGTGTAAGCACTAGCCTACACGGCTTGTCGTATTTTATGGAGTGGTCAATAAATTTGTCATAGTTATGAGAGTGACACTGGGTACATCAAAATAAAAAAAAATACTAAAATAAACAGATTCATTTTCTTTTCTAATAGGTCCTTGGCACGTATGCAATTTTCCAGTTAAAGTTGATGAAATAATATTAAACAAAACACATTACATAGACAGACAAGTGAAATCTATTTGAAGCATGTACCTAGTAACGAAAAAGGGTTTTTTTATTAATTCTATACTCAGTATGATCGAATGCGTAGATAATGACATATTATTTCAATAATAAAAAAACTAAATAATTTCATAAATATTTATATTTTACTGGCCTAAATAAGTTAAAACCTTAAATTAAACTTATAAAAATTGACTGATGATTAAATGTTTTACGAACCGGTATTCATGACAATATGATTGCGACAAAAGATATAAAAGTCAGCTTAACGGTTTTACCGCTGTAATTACTTTGAAACTTTAAGATTTCATTACTATATGATAAGGTAAATTTTCTTATACAAGTCATTCCTTGAATATTTTTATATCGTTCAGTCACAAACAATTTTGTAATAAAGGGTATAGACGAAACAATCAGAGCTGACCGTTGTACTCTCTTTGGTGTTCTAGCCGTTAAACGTTCACGCAGTGGCGTCACTTACATAATGAGAACACTCGACTGTGTAGCTATACCTATCTAATAAGGTACATATTTTTTACAAAAATAACATAAAATTTCACACTTCAATTACATTGATATAAAACACTTATAAACCGCTTAAAATAGGTACACAACAAGAAAGTGTTACAGATTTTTAATGTGCAGTCTCATAATAGAAATTAGGTATAGCCTCTAATGAACTACGTCTATGTTTTAACGTTTAATAAACATAACTTATTTCTAGAGTAAATGCATAATGAAAAAAATATACATCAATACTATGAATTTATATAAATGGTGTTATAATGTGGTAAGTTGGTCGTATAGAGTGAGCAAGGACGACAGAAAACGCGTGAACATATATGTCTTCAACGACACAATATTATTATATCTGTATAGAACTATCAGCTAGACAGTCGTTCTGTCATTGCAGTCTAAAAAGAGTAATACATGCCAGATTTCATAGTGCTTCAATAAACTGTTTTTCTTTATATAATCACGACTTGGTCAATATAAATATATTGACCAAGTCACACAGACTATTAAAATAAATAATTTAATTAAATACATAATAAATAAATATTTCGGTCATCTAACACAAAACCATTCATGCAGAGCTTGTATTATGGGTGCTAGACAACTGATATGAATGCATATATACTTTTTTTTTCAAACACTTACATATTAATATACAAAAAACCCAAACTCTGAAACAAATATTTGCAGATCATACAAACATTTGGTCTGGCCCGGGAATTTTTTGTAAGATTAAATAATATGATAAAATCACGTGTCTGTCATCCCTGCGCTCTTAGTTCATCTTATCTGATATCATAAATGCATTGGTACCTTTTTATAAATAGTGGACTTGAAACAATTGATACATAATTATGAATGTTGTACCAGAAGACAGAAACACCGTTTAAAGTAAATGGTAACAAACCATGGGTGGTAACAAACTTTTTTGTTTATCAATATGGTAATCAAGCTAAAAGTGATTTGAACTTTATTATAATAAACTGGAATAAAAGCTAAAACAAGTGTACG
The DNA here is from genome assembly GCA_003709505.1 of Hyphantria cunea. Lineage (NCBI taxonomy): Eukaryota > Metazoa > Arthropoda > Insecta > Lepidoptera > Erebidae > Hyphantria > Hyphantria cunea. The sequence continues at coordinate 775,635 of PKRV01000209.1, read as the reverse complement.
GTAAAACTTGATACTATATCTAATCACTTAAAACTATTTAATAAGCGAATATCGTCAAATATATTACACAAACATCTATTTCACAAAGTTTAATTTATATAGTAACATTCTACAGACATGTATTTTAATTTCCACGAATATATTCGTTGACGTTATGTAATTTAATAAGTAGGTAAATGTAATACATAATATAACTAAAATGTGATGCTTATTTCACTCTAGACTAAATAAATAAAGCGTTTTACACTCGACTAAATAAGACACTTTACTTTGGTATGTATTAGACTAAGTATACATTACTTTTATAACGATTTTCCAATTTACATGTTACACTTGATTAAAAGAACTAATTGCAACATTATATATTTATATCACTGTTTCAAAGGACGGAATCATGTTTGGGTAATGCTTAAATATACACAATAACATATTATTCAATTAAGGTTACATAGCAATACATTTCACAGGCATTTCCTAAGGCACTATAAAGGTAACAGTAATTGTTATTTACACAACTCTTCATGATACTACCTCATCGATATGAAATCGTTTAGCCTTTTAATTTTTAATTAGATTTGAACAATAAAAGATTTTAGAGATTTGAAAATATAAAGTAATTGTGAATTTTATTTTTTTTATCTTTGGCCATTTGAACAAAAATAGCATGGTCTTGTTTGTAGAACTATAGCTGCGTTTCTTCTCTGCGTAAAACATGGCTGCGACAGCGGAAATTCATTTTTTCTTTAATTAGTAACAAGTGGTGTAAGCGGTGCGGGAGGTTCATCACCATAGAACCTGTAACGATGTGGTACTTGCAAAGTGTTGGTGGTTGTGTCGGTCACGTCGGAGTGCTGCGAGTCGCGGTGACGACGTAAGTCAACTTTGCGTTGGAAGGCCTTATCACACAGGCCACACGAGAATGGCTTGTATCCAGTGTGCTTACGCATATGAGTGATTAAATTTGAGCTTTGGCTGAATGCCTTGGAACATACTACACACTTGTGCGGCTTCTCACCTGGAACAACACCTAACTATTAATATTCTTATTCATTAAATTCAGAAGGGTAATGTGTTCATGTTCAGTGTGTGAAACCATTAGTGTCTATCACTAGGTTGCCGATGCAAGGAAGTGAAGAGGATGGCTATGCAGTATTCTAGATTTATTATCTATTCATCATCTGCCAACTTTTTTACCAAATTAGAATGGGGTAGGTTTTCAGTCTACTATGACACGGCTGAATGTCGTTTACATGACGCGACTGCCATCAGATCTCCATAACTTATTTACTAAGGAGGATACACCTTAACGTGCTCTTGAATGGTCGAAGAGGCCACAATGTGTTAGGTGTAAATTGAACTGTGTGAGACTACGTTGATCGACGATGAGACGTCAACTATTTAAATGATAATGGTATTGAACCTATACTCCTGTAAAGATCGTAAAGTTAACATTGTGAATATATTTATAAATTTTAAACCGAGAATAATTTGTGGTGAAGTAATGGATGCATTTCCCATTAAATCCAAACCGGATTATTTTTCTAGACACAAACGTATCGCTTCGTATTTTCCGACTACTACCTGCCATTTTCTAATACGATGGTGTTCGTCTCACCATCAGTATTGGTATCAGAGATTTCCTATTTTTAGCAATAAAAAACTATGTAGTTCCTATTTGTTGTTGCTCATAAGTTTCTTACCGAATAAATCATTCCCAACAACAAATATAAAATGAAAACCATTAAAATTAATCTATTTTCAAGAATGCCATTAAGTACGGTTTACAGTTACGTAATTTTAATTCCCTTACCTAATTCATGAACCATTTATAGACGTTATATGTAAATCACTCAGTCAAGTAATTAAAGCCTATGTAAGTGGGACAATACTAGTCATATCATCGACTATTTATTATTTATGGTACGGTTCCCGAACTGATTTAATATGCAATGTCGCCTTGTGGCTCGGTATTTAGTAACTTGTACAGTAATTGTTTGTGGTTCGATACAATGCTAACAAGTTTTCATGAAACATTTCAGGGTTGAACTTCTGACATAACATTTATAGTTATGACAATTGCCATTTTATTAAACACCTACTAAAGATTGTGTTCTAACGGTATTTAAAAGTTCTGCTTTTCCGTTATTTATTTTGTATTTTTGTCTCAAATAATGGAAAATTAGAATAGTTAAATGACGTTTGTCTACTTAATTTTCTCTTTGAAATATTATATTTGGGTAATGTTTATTTCTACTTTCGGTTTTTGTACAGCATGCGCAGTGTAATTGTTGAAAATTAAACATTTAGAATTATAAATAAAACATAACAGCAATTTAAAACAGTGACTGTGACTTGACTTTTGTGATTGAACAATTCTATTTTTCATCAAATGAAATCTTAAAACGTCAGATTAAAGAATTTATTGTCAGAGTAACTTCAAATCTGCAAAAATAGTTTAAAAATAAAATTGTAGTAAAAAATGCAAATGTCATTTTATAGATATAACAGGATTTAAGTTTACTTTTTGTTAATGTCGTGATCGTTGTGCACGTGAAGGCCTGTGAAGGCTGCGCGGCTAATTGCAGGCCGAGCCGCATTTTGGAATATTGATGATGAGGCATTTATCGGGAGGACGAGCACCATGTAAGGCCGCTGTAAATCATTCGGAACAGGGCAGAGACGTGACGAGATGTCTCCGGCCGAGACAAATATGTCCGCCACATTTTTTAGCTACTATAATTCGTCTCGTTGGGCTTACTGGTAGTAGTCGAACCATTGAAAAATATGTGTGACTTTTTTGTCATACAGGTCTTACTGTGAACTGATAAGTATTTTTATAGAACTAATGTAATTAGGAAATTTTGATTCACAGTTACACGATTGATCGAAAAGGTTATTGGGTGAAAAAAGTCTGCAGTAGGTTGTAAGAAATGCGGACAATGCAGTCTCGAGTTGTATGTAGTATATTTTTTGCTTATTGGAAATTCATTAATACGCTGAGGACCGGCTGCGATTTCCCATCGAAAAAATAATTGCACAGCATTTAAATGTTTAATTCTCAAGGCACCGTCTACGACGTGTCAATGGATTGGTTTTATTGGGCGCTGTCTATATATATTTCCATTTAATGGACTTGTTTTCAGCAGAAGAGTACCTATGCCTCGATATAAGTTTATAACAGCTTATCATGTTCTACAGTATAATAAATCGACGAGGATAAAGTCGGATAACGTCTTCAGCAGCTGTTTACTGTCATTCCGATTAAAAGGGCAATCGTCGGAGATTACCTATCATTACACGCTCGACACACATAGTCGGATATCGTTGGCAACTAATTGAGAAAGTAAAATTTTACGAGAAATAATAAATTAACAGGTAAAGATAAAATTGTTATAAACAAGGATAAACTTGAAATTATGATGGTGAGATTTAAATTAATGAAATCGGACTTGGCTATCGCAATAAAGGGTTCTGCACAACATTATTGTGCCTGAATAGGTAATTCAGAGAGAATACCAAGCAGCCAGAGAGCCATATTGGATTAGGTGACTATATAAACCTCATGGCCCTATATCTAATCAAGATCCTAGATATCAAACTTTACAGTAGTGCATAGTACAGAGTATTTACATTAAAGTGTACTAACAATTACATGTTACATTCCGAACAATTATGTAAGGGCGACAAAACAATTGTCGTTTTATTAATGCAGAATGTCAAGCTAGAAAATAATAGGGTTACTAAAAGCTGATGTAAGGCAAGGCAAGTTATATGAAAGAATAATCCGAGTTTCACACTAGTTGAGTCACACCATATAATTTATTACCAATTTTGTAGCCATTGACAGAGCCATAAACCTGTTATTTGTGATAAAGATTTTATTTAGCTGTTAATGTCGTGAAATCGCTACCTGTATATTTATTACTTATTGTTGAAAAACTTAATTAAGCTTATCACTTATCGAGTAAAATTCCGTTTGGACTATCGTTTGTTAATTAACTTTTTGTCAAATTTGTCATTCTGTAGGTAGATACCTAGCTTGTTTTGCCGATGCATAAGTGTGTAGATCATTATTTTAAGGTTATGAACATTACAGTCAACATAAATACCTCCTGTTAAATGAGAGGCCTTCAGTGGACTTTTAAAAGCTATTTATGATGTTGATGACATTTAAATAGTGTGCATCCACTGCCACCATTAGTGAAATATTGACAATTATCTGATAATTTTAAGTGAAAGGAATACGACTTGTACATATTCATAAAGCAAGAAGATGCGTAGCTACAATCCTTTCTGAGTTATATTATTCCTAGAATTTGTCTTATAAGTATTACTGTGACTGAAATTAAGCCTTAAGTATTTAATGTATTCTTTTGAGTGTTGGCAATATGTTAGTGGATTTAATTATGCCAAGATGTATATGTGTTAACAATTAGATCTCTGATTTTATCGCGGTAGAAACCTACGTTGCATACTTTTAGGATACCTTTTTTATGATATAAGGGGCAAACGAGTAGACGTATCGCCTGATGGTAAACGATTACCTCCGCCCGTTGACACCCGTAACACCAGAGGCGTCACAAGTGCGTTGCCGGCCTGCCTTTTTTCCTTTACTGGGTGGGAATAAAGCTTTTGTAAATTTCATAGTGTCTTAGAGTTTAGTTTTTAAAAGACATTCAACTTACCTGTATGAATGTAGGTATGTTTCTTCATGTCTGATTTTTGGTGGAACCTTTTTCCACAGTATTGGCATGGATAAGGTCTGGTGTCCGAGTGAATGAGTAGGTGGGTCGACAGGGTACTCGAGCGCTTGAAACACTTGCCACATTGCTTGCACTAGGATGAAAAAGAGACATTGACATAAATTTTGAAATTTTAGAAAAATCTGCTTCTCGCTTTTATAAGTAACTTAAGAAGAGAAACTGGATCACCATGAGCGACAAGACCGCCAATTGTTGTATTTATGAATTTTGTGACTCATTTTGTGTATTGTTTTGTAATATATACGCAATGAAGATAAATAATGAAATAAATAAATTCAAAAACAAAAAAACAACTGTCTAATAGTATCCAGATACTGAAGTATTAGAATTTTACTGACTTTCTATCGCCTTTTATTGCCGTAGTCTAATCCCCTAAAATACTTTAGCACTTGTTTAATGCCAATGCAGGAATGAATTGCTAACAAGCAGATTATAAAATTTCACTAGCGCCTTTATAACTGACTCACTTTTGCGTATTCAATTAATAACAAAAGAATAGGCCGTCATATTACTAACGCAATAATTCTGCTTTCAAAATTGACCATTTTCAACTCAACATCTTGAGTAAAATACCGTTATTCAGTTTTAGCAACATCAAAAGGCTTTTTTAGAGTTAATTTAAATTGAACGACACATGAAGAACAGAATTAGATATAATTATAAACTAGTAGTGGACAGCGTCCATCACCTTCCCTTGTACAGTGACAGCTAGTAATAAACTAATAACAGCCTTGTGTTCTACCCCTTTCTACACTTTTCTTTGATTTCCCATCTAGGAGCGTCATAACTACGATTTTTTTCATTTACCCTATAATTAAAAATACTTAACTAGTAATTACCTGTATTTTCATAGAATTTTTAATAACACGAGGCAATTGCGATTCTTTTTCGAATAGGTTCTTTCAAATTACATGTCACAGGATAAAAAGTTATATCGTTTACTTTATCAGTGCAAAGGTTTCATTAAACTGAACGATATATTAATTTAAAAAATACTTTTTTTGATCTTTGCAGCAACAGACTTTTTCTGTATCAAGCTATTTCATGAAGCCGATTAAGATTAAGCCGTGCAATAGAGCAATCGCAACAGCGTCTGTCGCTATGGGATGTGGGGAAACGCGTGAAAATAAAACTAAAACTTTATTGTACGAAATCTAGGAACGATGGGTTTTTTTCATAATCCATACATATTTATCCCGACTAACTATATGATTTATATAAGTAAAATATAATCCGCTGATTAAATAAAATTATTATTTTTTTGGACTTAATACTTTTTATGTTTTAAACACACGTTCAATTTTTTTTTAATTTCACCCGTAAGGAAGTTAGTTATATAAGTATGAATAAGAAATAATCTTGCGAGTAAGCCACAGGTAAAATCTAGTTTAATTATAAAACACAAAACACCCCATAAAATTATATCAACTTATAAATGGGTGTGAATAGAACAACGCAACAAGCTTCTTTAGTTCGATTCAGTTTTGGTTTCAAATACCACCAAAGCTTGAAGAGTACACAAACGTTCTCTTGTCTTTTGTTTGTTAGACAAAAGATTTTTAACTAAGTATGTACCGCAACTTTGCTTTAGATTTATTTATTCAGATGTGTTTTGGAATGCAAACGAATAATTTCGGTACTAACTAGGTTTATTTACATGACATACGGATTTAGACTATTAGACATGGTATGTAAGGTACGGACGAGTATATCATACTGTGACTAAGAATTTCACATTACGTGTATAACTTTCTGTTATCTGTCAAACTACTTACTGGAGTTTTAAAGAGTTTTTCAGAATGTAGAATGCCAAACATATTAATTTATTTGGCCGTGTGTTATTGTATATAAAATATCGAACAAGAAAAAAGTAATTTATTTATCTTTATCAATAAATATATAAATGTAAATATTACAATTGTTTATTGAAAAAAAATTTCACATAAGAATTGTGAAAGAGTATATTCGATATACTTCTTTTATTTAGTAAATAAATAAAATAAATACAGATAACATTGAAACAGCAGTAAGAAAGAATTAAAATACATTCTAACGTATCTCTACCCTGAAACATTGAGGAAAGGACTGGCTGTCCTCGTAACTATTTATTGACTTATGCATAATATATGAACAGGAAAAAATTTGTTGGATGGCTATTAGTCGGGTGGTTAGTTGTTAAGTATGCGCCATGATAATCCACAGCACAAATCCGCGTAGCGGGCTCGTGACAGTTGGCCGGGCAGCTGCAGCCACTCGCGCTTCACAAAAACCGCTACTTTTTTGATCGCCTTTTTATACCTTCGATGCACTCTCTTATAAACAACACAGGTGCTGGGGTATGACTGTCCACATATGGTTATCGACTTGCACCGCGTAGAGAGGTGTTTTTTACGATAGCTATTTGAATAAAAAAAAAACACATTTTTTTAACAGTTTTTCTAACGTAGCTTTTTATTAACGGATCTATGAAACCTGCGATGAACACACGAGGGAAAAATTTTTTTTTTAACAGGTTATGCCATTGTAATTACGTGATCCTGTTATTGTTGCTCTTTATTAGTAATATATTATCAAGACATCAATTTATTTTTCAGTTTATTAATTTCATAAGCCATGTTGTTACTAGAATAGTTTCATATTTATAACGAAGATATTTATAAGAAAGATAAAAGAAAAGAATAAGATGTGTTATAACCTAAACAAGATAGATTAGATTAGAGAGAGAGATTAGAGAACTGATTATCTTGACGATCATCTATGAAAAAATGTTGTTTAATATAAAATATATGTAACCACGTTATTGTTAAATTGATAATAAACACAGTTGAAGTGGTGAGGTGGCGGCGCGTGAACGGCGCGTGGAGGGCACGCGCCATCTACTACCAGGTTCATACACATTTTATTGTATTGTATACTTACACAATGTTAAATCATATTTATACTAGAAGGCTTTGTAAATAATTAAGTTTACATATGTGTGTATGTTTCATTTTTTGAATACAAAGTGAAAGATTGTATCAATGTTAAAAAATCCTCTTCACTCTAATCATGAGACAATCAGAAAATCCGTATGATTTTTCAATTATAGCTACTACCGTGGAGGAAACAATTGACACTGTATTAAACTATAAATTGGAAAATATGAAGCTGTGATACAACGTTTTTATCATCATGTGACACAATATAATTATAACTTCAATTTAAATAACTGCACCGTGATATTAAAAGCTGGAATTTTGATTAAAAACGATGCGGATTTTTATAACAGCGGTATTCAGAAAAAACGAAAGGCACAAAAATGGCGAGAAGACGTGCAAGGAGGTTCGATGTGTGCCATGCTCGCCGAGCGGGGGACGCGCGACCCGTTCCGATATACGACTACTTATTAAGATGGGGGCAGTTTTTGCTATTTGATTTGTTAAAGAGACTAAAACGGATACAGGTTTGCTATTTTAAAGCATTTTGAACGGAAACTGTACAGTTATTCTGAACTTGTTAAAGGATAAAGCTGTCTATGAACGAGCTCTGTAGAATAACAATTTTGCAATATCGATTTATAAACTTACTTGGAACGATTTCTCATTTCGGTTTTCATTTTTGAGTAGCAGGGAGAAGTTGAGGTCTCCTGGTAGTGGAGGTTTTATAGGGTATGTCTGGTGAGCTGGTGCCGAGGGACACCGGCGTGGTTCTGTACTTGCAGGACGCTCTGCTTCATCAGGATTACTTCGACATCTCTTGATTAACTCGAGGGGTGTATCGATGTCATCTTGCCTATCCCATCGGGAAATCGGCGATTCCACTTTGACATCAATTTTTTCTTGTTCACATGCGCTTCCCGGAGACCAAATCTGACGATTCTTTGTAGATAGATTCAGTGGAAGTTCTTCCTCATCATCTGTAAACAAACATTTTATGTTAGACACAATAAGTCGGAAACGCGTTTATATATTGTGACATTGTGTTGTGTCAATAGACAAATATGAAGCGAACTGGTAGTTTCACTGCGACTGTTCTTCACGCTATTATCGGTAAATAAATTTAAAGTCGGACGAGTCAAATCGGTCGTCTGTCGAGTGACTTATGAAATCTGTACAGGTGCGTCTTTATTTGTTGATTGTTACGTAAATGTTTGCTCTAGCTCTAGAACATAGTAATATTTTCCAATTTAATACTTCGGATTTTTTTAATGATCTTTAGATTATTAAAGATACATATTCCTTATTTTACCGCATTTTATTTTCGACAATTATATTTAAAATATTCATTCGATGAGGTTTTTTTAGTGAATATTAACGTTAATCTGATTAATTTATTTGAAACACAATACTACTATATATTCAAAAGATAATGTTATTTTTAATATTGTTATTTAAACATCGAATTAAAAATTAAACCGAATAAAAAGTTAAACTGGTTGATTAATAAGCTACGACTAAATAAAATCAAGAACGTATTTATTTACAAAAGGTTTCGTCGCCGGCTGCTTTTGTTATCTTTGAGCTCGAGTTGTAACCGGTACTCGTATGGATAAGAAACAATTCGAATACTTAAATTATTTTGTACGACATTGCGCCAAATGCTTAGTCACATTTCCTTGGATTGTAGGAAACAAGCGAGTTTGTTACTTTGGTGGAGGTAAACGACATGTAAACGACGACGTATCACCGCTTCGAGTTATTAATCGGTGCCTTACTGATAGCTATTCTAATGAGTATTATTCAGAAGTCGTGTAAGGAGGCCGAGGCGAACCGATGTGTTGTAATACCGCAGAACGTATCTAATTACCATTTTTAGGACTCTTGAAACACGTAAACACTTTCAGCTTTAGGTGACTTGCACTGTTTATATTAATTTCAATGTTACAACATACAATTGAACATACATGAATTCTTTTGACTTTGATTTAAGTGTACGTTAAATTTATAATGATTGCAAATATATAGGTCAAATTTGACTTACAATTATGTGCTTGAGTAGGTACCAGTAAGTACTAACTGCACATTATTGGTGTTTACAATAACATATTCAAATACCTTGATAAGTAGTTATACAAAGAAATTAGGATACCATGAGTCATTATTAAAATATCAATTAACGTAATTTTCTTAGAAAATTTATTTACCGTCTCTAGGTGGTGTATGTCGGGCATGGTCGAGGCTTGTTCTCATGAATTGTGGAGTAGCTCGAGGCATGAGGAGTGGCCACACACCAGTGCCATTGTATAAGGCTCCAAGGCCGCTGCAGTACATTAGCGCTCCCAATTCTGCACAATAGATATTATTTATCTATAAACATGAATATCTTAACATGTTCTTTGTTTATATATTTAGAATTTGATAGATTCATAGTCATTTTATTCAAGAAATAATAATAAAGATTTGGAAAAGCAAGTTAACGGTGATGCTTAAAGCTTTATCTATAAATATATATACTTATATATATACTAAGATCATGAATATTGGTAAGAAAATAGAAACTTTGCTATTGAGCTTTAGTCTACTTAATTATATGCTTTACGAACCTGTAGCTCGCGCATACTGCTTTAGAGCCCTTCCAGCAATTTCAATGTCTCCCAGTAAATCTAGTCGGTGATGAGAAATCGAGTCGGGAGATCTCGGAGGTGAGTGGGGTGAAGGTGGGGAACGTGGGGACACACTGCCTTCGGGTGATGGAAAGCGGTGTGCTTGAGGGGGCGGTGATGAACCTTGGAACTGCTCTGCCAACCGCGAAAGGAGCACGTGTCTTGACATCCTGGACGAAAAACAAATACATGAGACATTGCATTAATATTTTATGATACTCTGTTTTTATTTATTTTACTACATCATATAGTAGCAGCTACTGTCTTCCCTCTCTCATGATGATAAGCGATGATGAGGAAAAGAACACAAGACAAGTCTATTCGGAATAAATTTACTCTACTCTTGAGTATTCTAGTACCATATTTGACTAGAAAAAATACACAAAGACATTTTAATTTGGTCTTGGATGCGGTAGAACCAAAGCGCTACCGCTTTGGTTCTACCGCATCCAAGTCTATAAGCGCTATAATCGTACGTAGTTAAATGAACTATTTAATTATAACATGTCTTGAAATTTTTTGTATGCATATCTGATGCAACATTAAGAAAATATTAGTCTGTGTTCTTTTCGAATTATATTTAATACAGATTTCTGTTTTTATATTTTATTAATTCATATCATTTTATTTAGTATTTTTGTAATATACATGCGTACTTTGTAATGTACATGCGTACACGCAATGAAGATAAATAAATAAATAAATAATAATAAATAATTTGTAAGAATCACACGAATAGAAAACTTAACTCAATTAATCAGCCCAAGTAACATCACAAATTTTTTAAATTTCATAGGTATACTTATATTAAAAGAAAAGTTTTAAACGTTACATGTTAGATATATATAAGAGTTTAGGTATGTATTTTAAAAGTTAATTTAAATATTTGATTACATTAGATTATTTGTTTTAAGCTATCGAATTGTCATTGACTGCTGGAGTGCTTATCGTTCCATCTTTATGCAAGTATTGAGATTCCCGTGGGAACCACCGCTTTTGTAAAATGTTGCTTTACAAGCCTTTGTACCTTACCTATGTTATTTACTAACTTTTATGAAAATTCTTTAAACATTTTATTATAAAGTTATCCAATTTTAAAATATTATAAACATTTAATAACGTGAAAAGGATAGGTACGTTCGATTTTAGTATCTACTGTTCTTAGAAATAACAAGGAACATACACAGGAAACTCACAAACGAATTATAATTCCACGATTTATATAAATTGATGTCGGTAGTTTACTTTGTTCAAGCTTCAACTGGGGGCTTAAATCCCTGGGATTACACGATGTAAGTATATCTCTTATTATTTTATAGCTCTGTGTCTAACTATTTTTTTTCATTCTAATCAGTAAAAGTGCTGAGTGAGGGAGAGCAATCATACAGACTAATTAAAATTTAAATTTGCGTGATTTATTCTCCGAAGTCAAACGAAAGAACCTATCAGGAGTCTACATACGTATAGAATTTATCAAGATTTTACAGTGTGTCTGATCCATTTAAATATTGCGATATCATCTTTGTTTTACGTGACCAATGTCATTAGTGTCTATCCGACTATGTACGAACGTATTTGTTGACAGCGCTTGTTGATTAATCCAACCGCTTGTTTGTCGACAGCGAATCGTATTAAAAGCTCAATCAAGCAAATGAAGAATCAGAATAATGAAAGTGGTCGGCGAAGTGCGAGCCGCCCCGCTACCTTACACCGGTACGGCAGCCGAACGCCCGGTGCCCGCTGCGTACGCGCATTAATAATGCACGTGTCGAGTAAAACAATCTTCATTAGACTAACACACATTACGTATTTACAGAACGAACGTCCGCGTGTTACGATACAATGCCACGCCATATCCATTAGGAATTAAACTCGAAGACTTCACAAATACATGGCGAGACTTTACATTCGTCATTGTAAATTAGAAATAATGATCTTGGACAATGATTTGCTGAATTTCCTAATTACGATAATGCTCAAATATATACGTATTAACAAATTATTTGTGTCAGATATTGATCACATTTATGAGGTTCATGTAAGGGCGATTCCATTGTGTCTCACAAATGCGAAGCAATTGATTCATGCTATTATTACTAACTAGCTAACAAGTTGGTTGACGCGAGGGTTATGTATCGTAATTTCTTGTTCCAATAAAGCCCGTTGTTATTAGATCGCTAGTAGTAATTACGAGCCGCGCGACAACGGCCACCCATTTTACCTTGCGATACAGTGGGAACTCTAGCAAATGTTTAGAAAATCAATCAGCGCAATTTTTTTTATAATATTTCTATCTAATCTATTTTTTTGGTTTTATATTTTAACAACTTGCTCGCTCTCTAACCCTGATACAAAACATACTTACTTTGTATTAGGTATAAGAAAAATAAGGATACCTCTACTAAACATGAAAATGCCTACGCTATTAATATATTTGTAGACTATCTAAATAGCCAAGATTAGTGTGACTGTCACAGTAAATGTTAAAATTTTGCATGAACTTTTTTGATAATAAAGTATTATTATTATAATTTGATATAAAATAAGTTCGAATGAATTTGAACTATTTTCGAGTAAATTAGATTAGCAGAGTTAATACAGGGCCTGATGCCGCCGTTTTCTCGTTACATGTTAACACAAATAAAATTCAATGAAACTTGGCCTATATTCTTGGCAAGGAATATTATTAAAATGTGTTGTCATAACCTACTCCACTAATGCGTTCATATCAAGAGGTAGAAGAGAATACAATAACCTATAAATAAAAATACCTAAAAGTAATGAAGAGAAACACTATAAATGCCAGTCTTTGTAATAAATGCCATTGTCAAGTGGCATAAGAAGTAAAGTATTTGCGCAACTGACGAAGGGGTAAAACGCTTTGTTAAATAGAGAGGTAAACTTGCTGAACCAGCCAATCTTACCTCACATAATATTCTAATAGTGATCTATGCCACAAGAAATAGTCAATTTTTGTACGACTTTAATTCTTATAGCAAAGTAAGTTTTGTCTAAATGAGATGAGAAATCAAACTATGAATTTTTACAACAACTAATCTATTCCTGGGGGATTCCCACACAAAAAAGGTTAAACTTGTAATAGTTTTTTTATTGCACTGAGCTTACAGAAATTTGATATTTACTGAAAATAAGTAGGTTACTGTAACTGTTGCAATTAAAGAGAAAAAATATTTGCCCTCCAGTTGAATATTTTACGTAGGTATAATATTAACAGAACACATGTACAAATTTGGATTCGTCTATTTTTTTAATGCGACATGAAAATTACTAGCAGATTATTTGCATTACACTGCATCTTTGCAGACAAGGTATGGTTTGAATGTCTACGTATTACTTGAATAATATTTGCTGAACAAATACAGACAGATATATACATGGTAAAGTAGAACACAAAGTGCTTCGGATTCTGCTTCCGTATAAACATTTAAGACTTTTTTTTTGTCGTGGGAGCTTTGCAAATCTATACCTCGTCATAGGTCACGGGGCAGTGGTTTTTGGGAATCGAACTGACCAACACCTCATAATATGAGACGCATGGTATATAGTACCTTTCAGATCTGCTTCTACTTGGCTTACAGGCAACTTTACGTCAGGACTTAAAATATTTTTTGCGTTCTATGGCGCCTCTTGACTCCTTCGAGACAGGAGGGTTCATAACCTCTCCCATTTCCTCCCGTTGCCTCTTTAGGGGACATCACTTCCTCACATACTTAAACGTATGTAGGTATATTCTAAATTCAGTTAATTATACTTTTCGACAATAATCTCAATTTTCTTTTACTTCTTGGTCATTGTTCAGCTTTCGTGAATGTCATTTGTTAGACTTGTCACAGGACCTTTGACAGCCTTTCGTAATCAACAAATAAAGGAACAAATGTAATTTCTCAAATGAGATCAATTAAGATTAGATTTCAAAGTTCGTAAACATCCAGAAACTCTTAAGTCTAAGTTAAGCTAAACAAGAAAAAGTAGTTTAAAAAATAAGGTAGTAAAGGTACGCCGATATCATCATGAATGGGGCGGCTCGACCGAGGCGATGCTGCCCTCACCGAGAAAATCAACGTTAAATCAAAACACAGCGTTCCTGCTGCCGTATTTCGTTGAGTGTGAGAATGGAGGCCGAATGATGCAAAAGCATTACTAGGCCGCCATGGTATGGGTCAGCATGCTGCATTGTTTCATTGTCTGCATTCGCAATAAGTATAGTGACCACCACTCTAAGATTTTGCTTATGTTTTCCATCAGGCAGAGTAGAGTCATTTTGGCAGGGTCATACATAAAAAAGTTTAAAAAACTGTAGCCCGACTATGTTAAAACTTTTGATAACATTTTATAGCGTACAGCCATCAAAATCGGTTCAATAGTTTAAGTACAATGGTGAAACATACAACCTTACATAGATTTTCAAAACTATTACTTTTGACTTTGCCTTAGCCGGGTAAAACTGGCTCCGTCCACTAGGATTAATATTATGCTAGGATAAGAACAAGTCGATTATAGGATCTAAGGGGGAGGGGGTCATTTGTTATGTTCGTCCATACTGATCCTCTAGGGGATCTTCTTAGATTTCGTTTCCATTTTAATCCCCTGGGGATTCATTCTAAAGTTTTTATGAGCACTACGTACATTTGGATCACCAGCTTAACGATTGGTGATTTACTTGGAAACAAAACGATCTTCTAGGGGATCAAAGTGGATGAAAATTCCAAATAAATCGAGCAGGGGATCTAAGCAGGGGATCCTAGTGAACGGAGTCAATTTTCTGGACTCAAATAAACAAATGGGATCAAAACCCCCGATATTTTTATTATTATTTATTTGTTTAATTTTGATCAAATCAAAACCACCCGATCAAACATCTATCCAAAATCACTTGAGGTGTGCCCATTATTATATAATTATTATCCAACTGATGCTCTTTTCACGTTCCCATAAAACCGATAGACTAGAAACCTTCATTCTTGGGATAAATGTTTAATTTCAAGAGACAAATTGACAAGATATGCGCAAGATTTCTTATTTATGTTATTTACAAGAAATAGTAATGTGTTATAAGCAGAAAAAAGAATCTGCGTCTAAAATTTGATAGAGCCCACAGAACTGTACAATTCAAAGGTTTTCAGAAAATTATCGTTTACCTTAACGTTAAAATTAAGCTTTAAAATGCGAATTTCAAATAAGAAGGGTTATTTTTATGAGAGTAGTGGCAATAGATTCGTCGTCGAAGAGGAATCAATTGACACGAAACGATCTGACTCTTGTAAAAAAATGATTTGTGTACATCAAAATATTATACAAAAAAAAACAAATTTGCGACAAAAAGTAATCTCAAAAACAATATGTTTCCAAAATACATCAGCAATAAAATAAAGCATTTTTAACGGTGATTACATATAACTTATATGTTTTATTAAAAAAACTGAATTTAATAAAGATGACAGATATTGACGCAGTCGGGATTTTTTTATAATTTTACTTGTTTCAACTAAGTAGGCATAATAAAAATTTTTGAGCCATCAATTAATCGATCCCCGTATTGATTAATTAGTGTGTCTCCTATTTAGCAATTTTTAATTATAATATAGTTTTCTAAAGGATAACCTAACTACGTAAATTTTATTGATAAAATTAAATAGGCTGTCACCCGAGCCCCTATTATGAATCTATTGACACATGATTCATTAAAATCGGTAGTACAAAACTAACTGCCAAAAAATTTCCCGCTTTAGGCACTGCGCTAGTAGTAGTGCTATTGAAGACAAAACTTTTAAATGGTGACAGCGTTAGTACGCGGCTTCAATTTAAGCAAATGTTTGCTGTCAAGCTTTTTAAATATTCTTACATCTCCCAACTATATTTTGAAAAACCTTTTAAAAAAATAGTAAGTTAATCAATTATGAGATGCATATCATCATTCGATTCGTTATATTATTTTCTTATTATCTGTTTAAAGAGGTCCAAATGTTATACTACACTTAGCTTCATAATAATTTTTATCAAGGCTTTCAGACCTGACGTCCACAAATCAAGACATGAAAGACACAAAAATCTGAATTCCAGTACAGTCTAAATTAATTTAAATAAATAAGCATTTTTTTGAAACTGGAAAATTTATTTACCCTTTTACAGGAGGACAATATAATATACGTGTGTGTTTTGTCTTTGTTGGTTTTGTTTTTTGTACTTTAATTCAGGTCTGCAAGGGTTTTATTACTAAAAGTTAAATTAATTTTGTTCATAGTGCAACTTGTTACTTTAGATAAACCACGTCCATAAATTAAATAAAAGATGAGGCGAAAAAGATGCATGTTATAGTTGTCATTTACATAAATTTAAGTTTCAGCGTGTGTACACAGCTATGAAAATAAATGTTGATTATAATAATGAACAATAAAAGAGAAAAATATTGAGATTGCTACATTTACTATCTGTTATAATATTTCGTTTATCTGCATCACAATAAAACATTTTGTATTTTACATTTGTGTCAAGGTGCATTGATCAGTGAAATGTTTTTAAAATATCATTAAAAGTGGAAATGTTTCTATCCGAAACAAATAGCCAATTGTAAACAGTCGTTAACAATAATAAAATTATTCAAACAATTATAATATGCCGTGTGAACTTACCTTCAAGGAACTTCTACAGAGCTACGAAAGTCTTAATCACTCACTGCTACGATCCACTGTACTGGCTTTACGTATATAAATAAATTCAGTCCAATATACACAATAAATATAATGTCATTGTATTTATCTAAATTATAGCTTCTTTATTAGAAATTATACGAACGATAATTCGTCGCGAAAATCGTAAGGCTGCGTAGGATTGTAAAACGCTACGACACACGATGCGTCGCGTTTGGCGCCTGGCACCTGACTGAAATAAGGCTCGCGCGCCCCCGACCTACCCGACTGTTCAACTACAATAACGTTCTTTTTTCAAAACTCTGCTTACAAAAAAAGAGGTCGGGTGGAGACTGCACAATAAAGAAATGATTTGATGAAACAGCCACTTGACAGGTGGCTCGCGTCGCATCTTCGCGTCCAACGCTTAATTGTTGGTTGCATTTATGTTGACGGCGCAGAGGATGCACTGAAAAATGAGTTTTAAGTATTAATGCCCACAAATAAGCGGTTGCTCACTGTGTGACATTAAAACCTTCCTTTTTAAAATTGCAACAGCTAGCGACGATTCGCTCCTAGTTGATAGACCGGTCCGTTATTTTATATAGAACTTGGGACTACGTACTTGGAATCTGTTAGGATGGAATATACGCGTATTTTGAACCTTTGGTTTAGTATTATAAGTAAAACTGAGATTGACTAAATGTACGAGGCTTAGATTTCCTGTCGGTTGCGCCCCGCCCACCGCGTGCCATTGGCCGCCATCTAGAGTTGGGCGGAGCGTTGCTTAGATACTAACTTAGAAGCCTTCTATAGCAAGTAACAAATATTACAACGCTTACGAAATTCTTATCGTATTTTGTTGACTTTACTAGAAATAAACGTGGTGCCGGTTATGTGTACTCGCCAGATTGTAAAAGTTTTGGAGCTGCACGTAAGCTATAGTAGAGGAAAAAAGGGTTTTCATTGAACATTAACATTACATTAAACTGAGTAAACACATTTTTACGAGACCTTGACTTTACGAATGTGTAATATGTTTCTTTACTATTTGCGCCGGTGGAACAAAATATCATTTCGTTTCTTTCTACTAAATTACAAACCCTTAAGTTTGTAATTTAAATGAATTCAATATTGAATTACATCGACGGGAATAAAATAAAATTATCAAAATCAAGAAGCACTTACGAAATTATTTCAAATAGGTATTAGAGAAAGTCACTGTTTTAAGAAGAAGTATTGGTTCAGAAATGGACTGTTAAAGGCTATTGATGATGATTAAAGAAAAAGGAATACTCAATACATTATTGGTTTTGTGATATAGTGACAAAACTCATGCAAAGAGGTCTCTTAGGATGTGGTCAGCTTAGGATTGAGCACAGCGTAGAATGAGTGGGTTCGAAGCCGCTCGTCAGAGCCGACTCAAGGAGATGCGTAATACTGCCATCTACTCAGAAGTGGTGACGCTCGCAGCGTACCTTCGTGACGTCACACGCATCGCCCATTCAGATGTAAGCAAAGATACCTACGTACTTTACGGATTCTTATATTAAATGTAATATTAGTGTACACTACTATAGTGTTAGCAGAGTATTTTTATCTCTAATATATAAACCGTTTTGTGAGATAGTTTTTTTCGTAAAAAGTACTAGTAATATCTGTAGACTTTTTTTAAGAAACTTAAGCTATACATTGGTGTCAGAAACCAGTACATATCGAAACTGAGTGAGTTTAGAAGCTGCTTCTGTAATAATTCAGCACTATATTTTGGACACCTTACAGCGAAGCTAGCAGATATTGAGGAAAAACGACAGGAACGTGTCGCTCAACTCGACCTAGTTCTGGGTTGCATTCCTCAATGGGGCTGTGAGATTCTGGTCGAGTTTAACGCCAAGAAAATACAGATGTGTGCGTTCTCTGCCAGTAAGTCTCCATTTCTTTCTCTTCGCACTTTTCAGAACACTTAAATGCCATTACAATGTAGGCTTGATATTCTGGGCATGGACATCTGCCGAGATCTCAACCCGCGCGAATACGTTGAGAGTGTCACTAAAGCTTTGCGGAAGCTAGGTGTTTTAAACAAGATGAGACAGTTGTTTTCACTCGGGCACCCTATGTCTTCTTTATAAGACTCAGGTTCGGTAGTGCGTAGAGTACTGTTCTCACTCTCTGTGATGGTGCCACATAGTATGCGTTTAACGCTCTCGACCTGTTGCAGCGGCTAGCAAACCGACTTCGACAGTCGATTTTCGTCAGTCCCGAAGCCACTGAGTTTCCTGAGCCTTTGCAGTTGCGTAGAGATATCACCTCCTTGGTAGTCCTTTATCGCATTTACCATGGAGTGTTCTGAAGAGCTCTTCCAACTGGTCCACCCTCTGCCTTTACCCTCGCTCTACATTCTACAGGACAACGCGTGTCGGCCTGGGAAGTCACCGCTTCAGAGTGATAGACATACATCCTTCCTGTGCCGTGTGGTCAAAGCCTGGAAATCACTACCAACGCACGTGTTTCCTTCCCACTATGATCCCCAGCCCTTTAAGCGGAGTGTGAAAAAGCATCTCACCAGGCCGCCACAGTGTGGGTCACCACGCTGCATTGTCCTTATTCGCATTGATGATGGTGACCACCACGCTTGGATTTTGTTCTTGTTTTCCATCAGGCAAACATAAAAAAATGAATGTAGTTTATTACTTAGTTACTTAAATATTTTATAAAACTCGAATGAAAGAGCGAGTGCTTCGGGCACTTGCTATCTTGGCCCTTGGGGGTACGGTACCACTTTTTGTTATTCAGTTATTAAAATATAAAATAAACCTCGGCTAGAATATATATACATAAAATTAATTTATGATATTAAAATTTAAAGCAATCTGACACACTCTTGTTGAATATACTCTAGTGTCCATTGTCTCCTATCTTTATTGTATATTAGCTGCTTATAAAATATCATTTTTACCCACACTCCCCTAATATGAAGTTATAACGGTACTTGATAGAGAGAAGAAACCTGGTTAGAAAGGGAAATACAGCTAGAAAAGTCTATGCAAAATAATATATTCATTACAATATAATCGCATACGTAATGTCATAGAATAATAAATGTCAATTACTTATCATTGTTAACCAACATGAGTCAGAGGAATGCTGAGACGCCGATTATAAATACTGTAGAAATTTGCATTACATAAAGGTTATTTTTGGATGCGGCTAAAAAGTAAAGTAAATGAATGAAAAGTTTTTAATTCGAAAATTCCAGTAATTAATAATGTAGTTTTAGTGGCAGAAATTTGAAAATTTGTTTAGGCCTGCTAATTCTGCTCTGCGTATCTGCTAATAGTAATTTATTTATTAGTACACACATACACACTCAATAACGTCTGGTTGTTTATGAATAACTTAAAAGTAGACTGCGTAGGTACTATATACTAAAAATAAATACCTGAAATGATTAGCATCTTGTTTGACTACTCAAGCAGATGGCAAGAAGCTTGTTGCGAAAAGGGATACCATTCATTCGGTTGCATAAATAGTCTATGATCTTACGACATATCGGATCTATTTACAGTAATTATAATTATGAACTGTTTTATATACAAAGTGTGTCAGGTTCTAAATTTGGTATAAATAGTATTAGTACGTAAATACACACATACCAAGGATAGCACCTTTCCACGTCCATTACATAAAAATTGGGTTTTATATTGCGTAATATACAAATGTCAAACACCTATCAATTTCGAAATTAGTATATTATATTTAAGCATTATTGTAATGCAAAGACATATAATATGTAAATAACAACTATCACTTCCCCAACTGCGTGTTAACATAACCAAACGTTTATAATAACAATCTCGGGAAATTAAATTAAACGGATAATCTGCTTTGGTTACTGCGTGTTTTGTTACGCAAGGAAATGTATGGTTTCAGGTAGGGGAAGTGCTTCAGCGAGTGCAAGGCTTGAGGGGTGCGCGGGAGGGGTTAAGGGCTGTAAACATAACGGCGAGCACGTGGAGTGGCGCGGAGTGAGGAGCGCGGAGGGCGCGTGTCACGGCCCGTTAGCGCGGATCCTCGGCGCGTGCACATGTCGCCCCGGCACGCGCCCGCGCTTCTTTTTATACATTTTTTTATGTTTTTTTTCTGTTGCGTTTTTGTTTTCTCCCTTTGTTCGAAATACGAATTAAAGCCTCCTTTTCGACTTCTGGTGAATTAATGAGGCCGGATTTAAGATATCACGATTGTACGATAATGCTGCGTTATTCATTCATGACTCTCGTGAGGTTTTTTTTTATTATAATGGTAAGAATTGGTAAGATTATGATAACGTTACATAATTTTATAAACTTTATAATTAGGATAGTCTAAATAAAAATCAACCAAACATATTTAAAAGTTTCACGTTATGATAAGACATATGCAAATGCCAAAGTTGTAATTTGTAATATAAACTTAAGTCTCTTAGCTTACCTTTAAGACGTAAACAATTTATAAATGGCAAAGTAAATACATACATAAAAGGCTCATTCTGTGAGAAGATATATCTAGATAAAGACCGTGCAAATCTTTAAACACGTTCATAAAGTATGCCAGTACATGGTTGATAGATAAGTAAATCAAAATAAAACAGTTGGAGGGTTGGTAGGTACGTGTGTTTCAGCTGCAGGCGCACAGAACCGGTACGCGTTGTGGAGCTGCGTTGCGAAGGCGGCTGTCGCAGTCGCCGTACGCCATTCTTTACAGTCAACTTTTATTAATTGGGCAGATGAGAGCCACGGCTTCCATGATGAATGCCTATTCCTTATACGGACGATAGTTCTTGTAACCTTTTATAGATTCTCAATTAAAAGTGTCTATTATAGTTATTAAGACGATCAGACATTGTATCATTTATAGAAAACAAGAATATTTGCTTTAAATGTCTTTAAAAACAGGTAATATAACGGAAAGGACGATTAAGTGGAATAAAATATAGTGTGGGGGTGCGGATGGCAGGTGGCTGTATAGCTTAGTGATGTGATGATTTTCTATCTAACTATCGATAGTATTTTCTATTACCGGGAGTATATGCTTAAATATTTTTCCTGAATAAAAATATTGTTTTGTTTTCTTTTTTGTGTCATAGCAGAAATGATCTACCATGACACAAAAAAGAAAACTTAAAAACTCTCTTACATTCTATAATTAAGCAAAAAATATTGTTCTTCTTTCTTCATTACGCAGTATTTATCCTAGCATCTATATTGTTGATCAATAATATGTGATAGATACAGAACTGATTCTTTAAAATTATGAGTTTTGACTTACATTGACTTCTCTGCATAGTTTTAAGTCAATAGTTTTATCTAGTCAGCGCCCTTGGCCTAGATGAAGTTTCGCGTCTATTCTACAATCGCTAACGTCGTTATTCTTTTGTTTAATTGGCTGCCTAATATTTGTTTTGACCACGTGACTTAGCGTTGAGGGACTTCATTCCCATATATTTGCTACTTTTCTATGATCGTTTACGTTTTTATTTCTCGAATTCGCTAGGGGGCGGGTCTTCATAAATTATAAGCTTTTATATATACTAAATATATGTATGTAAATTGGTTTAATTTTTATTGATGATCAATTCTGAATGCTAAACAATATGTGATATTCTCACATTTTTTATTCTAATCTACATATCGATATTTGTAGAGACAGAGTCCAGCCCTAATGAGCACCCTCAGTGCTTAAGACAAGATTCACCACGCGAGTCGGCTCACTGCGCCCGCGCCGAGCCGCGGCATGTGCCTTTAACGGATTTATTAAAACGTCTGCGCGTGCCATGCGTCATCCACATTCAAGCCTTTATTTGTCCCGTTTCCCTTGAAGATACTTACACTTTCTCTGCAATTCTTAACATTTTATGACAGTAATATAACTGATGGTTACTGACTTTGTAAAGTCGGTTTGCAGTTATTTCTAGGGCATTAATATTGTACAAACTCAATTGTATACAATCTATTTTATAAAGTAGGTACATAATATGTTTTTATCCTTTCAACCAATACCTAAATATATGTCTGTAACTAAAGATGACATATTTTTTTTTTACTTTTTAATGAAACCATGATTATTTCTTTTATATAAAATGTTTGAAAATATCCAATATTTTATAAAGACATGTCTGTTGATTACCGTTTGAAAAATAAATAATTGTGACATCCACGCTCTTTTCGAATATGATGTATAACGGCTTTATGAGTTTATGGCTACAAATCGGTTTATTAATTGATGGATCCTAATTTAAGCAGTTAATTCGAGACATTAGAACCGCATTATACATAAACTTTACTTCTTCTATTAACATTTATGAAACAGTCAGTATTAAAAAAGAAATGTTTAGCGTTAATGATGTCAATAGTGCTAGGGCGCTACAATTTTGCACATAATTACGCCTACCTATTTGCAGCTCTTTACCAAAACTAAAAGCCCTACAAAATCATCTTCATATCTAATCATCGTTTATAAAAGAAGCTTCTATGACGAACACTTGGTAGTGGAATATGGTACACCTGAATCAAAAAAATCAGTGCATCATTCAAGACGCAAAGAAACTGTGGTAGCAGTTGGTGATTATAGTTATGCGAGTGGCGCATGGCGAGGAGTCATATGGCGGGCGTCGGCTGAAACCGTAAAAGCTTGTCGAGTGTACACATGCAGGACAAAGCTGCGCATTGTACTCAACTTATCCCGCCCGCTCATTATTACTAAAAATTGCACTCCTCTCCGCTAATTGCGATCATTCTTGCTCGCTTCCATATTCAGTGAGCACATGTTCCGTACTTCGAGGCCGCACCAGTCTGCTATTTTGTGGTTTTCGATTACTGTGTGTTTAATTGTGTAATGACTAACCGAGTTATATTTTATAAACTTTTTATTAATAAATTATTAAACACACACTACTTACGGTTTGCGGTAAGAGATGCCAGACGCGTTTCTTAGCAGCTCGTGTAGCTTGCGTGAGCAAAGGGCAACCAAGCATCGATGATCGATTCAAAAGAACTTGACTTTTGATTATTAGAAGTATGTATGTATAGGCATGCGTACGTGTACTCTTTGACAATTTAATAGCATATGCCCTTGCACCTGCCATTGCAAAAAGTAAGCGCACGCTTCGGGCAGCGAAGCGCGGAATTCGTCGCCGCGTCGTTCTCTAGCCTATCTTACGCTATTTATTGGTAATTGATTGGAAAGGTGCATTAAGTCCCGCGTTATGTTTTTATAACGATTGGCCATACTTGGATTTCTTTAGTCTTTACAATATCAACCTAAATATGTAGGTATCCCTAATAGGACCCGTTTTCACATTTCACATAACCCCACATACTGGCTAATTATATTTTAATAACTCTACAATAAACACTTTCTATTTTTTTGAGTAAAATTCCTTCTTATATTTTAAATGACATACCAAACTGGATTAGGTCAAGACTAACATGTGTCTAAAGTTTGTGTCTAACCATTGTTTAGTGCATGTGAAATTTGATTATTTATTATTATTTTAGTAGTCGGATTATTTTAGTAGTCTAGATTGGGTTCAGCGGCTGGAATCCCAGGTTCAGTGAAGTCGTCAGGGTGAGTTAGCACGTGCCCTGCGGGCGGCCGCGCGGCCGACGCGGTCGCTTCTCATGTCCACTTAATGAGTGTTTTAACTACTGTTGGTAAATCATGGTTATACATCCTTCGGGCACACATACACGATGCTACCACTCACCTGCGTATGAAAATGCAGGTCATAAAAGTAATCGCTATAAGCAAACCTATAATATTATAGAAGAAAATTTATAAATATCTTGGTAAAGCAAAATATTAATTTTAACATTACCCAAAATTCTGTATATTTTCTTTTACAGACGTCATTAAAAAGTATACAAATCTCGAATTGATATTTTTGTTAAATGACCTTAATGTCGACGCTTAAGTCATTTCAGAAAAATGACAAACGACATAAAACCCTCCTAAATGCAGACTTGCGACAGTCGAAATAATACTGCAACATAGCGTCCCGAGTCAATAAACGAATTTCCAAAAAATTAGGTTAGTTCAATTAACCAAGCAAAGGTGCCGCAATTTCGTGGAGGATAATGAATGAGCAATCACACAGCTTTGATAAGTATATGATGATGACCAGTGAGCGGGATCTTCTATAGGAAAGAACTTACGTCTGACTGGTCCGGCTTATAAGAAGCGCGGGGGACGAGGCAGGTCCGCTGTCGATCGACTAGAGGTACCCGGGCAGGTGGTGCGAAGGCCGCTCGGAACCGGGAGCGCTTCGCCTCCAGTTAATTGATTCCAATCTGAGACGTGGCCGACGTCGATAATTCACTCTGCAAGTAACCGTGCTCCCACTCTCACTCTTCGCTAATTATAAAACGGTCAACAGGTAACGGTACTTCATCGTTTACTATTTTTAATTATTTATATTTATAGAAAATTAAACGAAATAATTTATAACTGAAAATACCTTGAATACTATTAAATAATTATAACAATAAACGATCATTATCTTAAGTCATTATGAATATAACCCTATTGTAGTCTGTTATGCATTTTTGTATCTCAATCTTTACACAAGTAAGCTGTGAGCTTTACTCAAAATGTCTTAATTTTAGTTAAATACCATGGTATTTTGTTTGGCTACAAATACTGTTATAATTAAAAAGTAACAAAATGTTACTTTTGAATTTGGAATCTGTCATTTTTATACGATTGTTCATTGTGTTTTCATATTTTCGCGCCAATAAATAGTGAAATATTTTGTGATATTAAAATAGAGTGGAGTGATAAAGAGAACTGAAACGCTGTGATTGCATTACACAAAGTAGGTATGGAGCCAAATACAATTTTTAAAGTTTTCCATACGCTTGGTATTAGTCAAATGCTTGAGTACCGGGCTATTGATAGGTACAATGAAACCTCCTCTTTTTGAGACAAAAAAAGGTCTAGCCGTCCACGTAGTGTTCGTGCGAAAAAGGCAATCAAAGCAGTAAGGAAAAGAATTTGAAAAAATTCTGTTTGAAAGCAAAAGATTTTATATCGGGAGTTGAAGAACCATGTCGCGTATTTTAAAAGATGACTCGGGACTTGCAGCCTTTGAGAGACGCATTGGTAATTTCTTAACTGGTTCTTTAAAAAAGAATTGGGTGTTGTTTACGGATGAGAAGTTTTTTACAACTGAGCAAAATTTTAACAAACAAAATGACCGTATTTGTTCTGAAAACTATAAGCTTCCCAATTAGCCAACCGAGTACAACGTGGACATTATCCGATTTTTTTTATTTTTTTATGTAATAGGGGCAACTGTGCAGACGTATCGCCTGATGGTAAGCGATTACCATCAGAGGCGTCACAAGTGCGTTGCCGGCCTTGGGGGATGGGGAGGGGGATGAGGGAAAGGGTTGGATTTTGGGCCACTGGTATCCTCACTCACTCAGTGAAACACAGCGCAGGCGCTGTTTCCCACCGATTTTCTGTAACGCCATGGTGTCACTCCAGTCGAGCCGGCCCATGCATGCCGAAGCATGGCTCTCCCACGGTAAACTTTAATGATGGTTTGATAGGGTGTTAGCTATGAAGGAGTGACTGAATTGAGAAGGTAGTTAGACCCCTTAACAAACACCATGTTCAATAACCAAGAATGGTTCTTTCAGCAAGACTGGGTCATAAAGTTCGATCTACCCAATCTTGGTTACAAACGAACGTTCCGGAATTCATCAGAGCTGAAGACTAGACATCATCTAGTCCTGATCTTAATCTACTGGTTTATGATTATATGGTCAGTTTAAGAGAGTAAGGCTTGCTCTAAATGCCATGATAATTTGAAGTCCCTAAAACATTCCATACGATTGACAGTGAAGAATTTTCCCATAGAAAGAGGATCACTTAGAATAAGCCTTATATGTTTTTAATAATTTCATATTAATGTATTAAACTAAAACAGTGTGATAGTAATAAATGTTACGTACAATATTTTTTTTTGTTATTCGTTGTAACAATATTCACGACAAGACTAACTTCTAAAGTGCTATAACTTAGCATTTTGATGTTGTCAACATCAAGCTATCGCAGTCATTTGTAATTTTAACTCAATACCTCTGTTTTTCTCAGAGTAAGTCTTGTCAGATCGACAGATGGATAAAATATTTCTATAAATATTTCTGTTTACTTTTAAAAATTTAACCCTGAAATGTATATAATAGCAATAAGAAGAGATACGAACATGGTTTGAATTCTCTCTAAACTTGAAGGATGTTGGTTACCAAGCGTACCCGATTTATATGAACGATCTCTAGAAAAGTATGTAAAGTAAAAATTCTTCAAGTTGTAAGCAATCATTAGCTTCAACTGACTGCTTACCACAACTTTACCATAAGTAAAACTTTAATTTGCATGTCTTATTTTCACCCAACACAAATCTAAATACGGTTTGTTATAATTATTTTAGTATAATTTAATTTAAATAAAGAATACGGCATCGTGTACATAGATACAAATACATAAATTAAAATTGGATCATAACTAGCAACTTTGATTTGCTATTGCAATACACGAACGCACATGCAGATCAAGTTAAAGAATTATATCGTGCTTAAACTGCTCATTTTGCGACTACCTGCAGATTATAGAACCATTGATTTTTATAAAGTATAGGTTAGCAGCCAGTAGCGTAGCAAAAAACAAGTTTTTGGACCAGAGTAGACCGCCATCGAAGTGAATCGATTAAATTGCAACTATTAATCCCAGGACGAGTGTTTCCTTTGCACAGTGGCTGTTTCGAATTCGCGCTGCCATTTACTGATCATTTTATTCGAGTAATTTATACGTATCGTCTACTTAACGTTTATAGTATTTTAAATATAATGTTAAAATTACTAAACCAAGAGGAATATTTATAGACACTGCTTCATAAAGCAATGAAATGTAGATTACCTGGTTGTATTTATACTACCATAATAACGTTTTTCAGGTTTGTTTGTTTAATGTTAAAAACGTTGCAATCATAAAAACGCATAGTATAGATTAGGTAATTCTGTCCATTGCTTTTCATGTCTTCGAGTGCGGCTCTCCGAAAAATAATAAATTACTCTTGTTTTTATTTTTTTATTCATAGAATATGTGAAAATGCGTTAATCAAAATTGTTCAGTTAGAAGCCCGATCTATAAATAGTCTTGGGGTTTTAAATTAAGAGAAAGTTTTCTTTTCAACTCGTCTTCTTTTTTGTAGATGGGGTGAAAAATTCCTTCAAATCTCTAGCTTCTCGGGGATTGAGGAGCCAGTGTGTGATGATTTCACTAAAAACCATCCCGGCAGCCGGTCACGGGCGCCTTGCTCTTAGACTCAGACTTTATCTAACTCGTCAAATGTCAACTTCTCGTTTAATCTTAACAAAGATTATGATATCTTCTGGGATCTTCTAAATAACTTTTCATATTGCATTCATACATACGTACATTCACATAAACATGAACAAATGCTCATAAACATACGTGTACATAGAGTTACATACGAATAAATATATACAAATGTAGATATTGATCATCAGGAGAAGCTGGCAGAAACCAAACAGCAACTCAGTCTTATATAAATACTTGTGAACAAAACCTGAAAAGACATATTAGGCTTTCATCGTTACAAATAAGACTAACTGTATAATAAAACACTTTGTTAAATAGTGTGATTAAAATCAAACACAAAAAATGCTAATCAAAGGGCGAGTGTGTTATAAAGTAGCTGTTTCCATTTATGTTTTACAAACAGCGGGCTGCGATCGGTGCGTGTGCGCAGACTTGAGGCGCACGCGCCTAATAATTACGCGCAAAAGGTCGTGTGCGCACATTGCGCTCGCGCCGCTGTGCCGCCGTCTGTCCATTCCACCACCATTACTCGAATCGCCTTAGGCTCATCTTCACTTTCAACCAACATTACATACCATACCACTACCCACTAACATCATTAGATCCTGCAATTGCAGTATGATTCTACGTCATTTATAAATCCTGTGCAGTCTTGATAGTTGTTAATTGCTTAGTCAAGGTGTATGCTAATGAGAAATGGATGCATGATTTTTGGATATCAATGGAAATTGATAATAATCAAAAATCATGCGTCATCAAATAGTGAAGTCCGATGGACTCAATATTGTTTGTTGTCCTAATTTAAACCTAAGCACATGTTTTCATGTTTTTAAAGCAAAATTAAAACTCGACTGCCTGCTCGAGGTTTTAGGTTCGAAGGCCGGTTTGGATCAAATGTTTATATCACCTGCAAACATTTTACCGTGGGAGAGCCACGCTTCGGCATGAATGGGCTGGCTCGACCGGAGTGATACCACGGCCTCACAGAAATCCGGCGTGAAACAGCGCTTACGCTGTGTTTCATCGAGTGAGTGATAATACCGGAGGCCCATACCCCAATCCAACGCCCCCTATCCCCCTCACCATCTCCCTTCCCCCCAGGCTGCTATAGTGTGGGTCACAATGCTGCATTGTTCTTTTTCGCATTGAGGATGGTGACCACCACTCTTGGATTCTGCTCATGCTTTCCATCAGGCAGGGCAGAATCATTTTGGCAGCTTAAATATAAAAAAAAAAAAATAATAATTCGGAATTTCCTTCTATGAATGTGGCCATGTATTTGAATAAAAGTATTTATTTATTTATATCAGTTGTCTAGTTACAACCTTTGTTTTATAGTTTAGGACTAGATGGCGTTGTATGTTGTATGTTTCAAGGTTACCTGGAAGAAATTGCTTTTTAGCGATAAGGCCGCCATTTGTACACGGTGATTCAATTGATGTATTATGTAAACTATATATTTATGTAAACTGTTATATCTGTTGTACAATAAAGTGTATTCTATTCTATTCTATTCTATTCTATTCTATGTCAGATGTCCAAATTATTATTATGAATGATTTTCAGTTAATAGTGGAAATGAAAACAATATATTATGACGTTTTTCAGATAACTGTTCTCCGATTATTATACAAACCTTTGAGATTTGCAACTGTACCAACATCTACAATTTCAATGTGATAAAAATAATTATCAATATGAGTATTATACGCAAATAATAAAGTAAGACTTGAGCTTACTTGGTTAAGTACCTGTAGGTAATCCTGTGTGCGTATTAAAACCGCTGCCACCATTAACCGCTTAATCTTCTACAGAAATTATACTGTAAGTGAAGTAGGTACAGTCAATGACAACAGTGTTTTTTAAATATTGTTTAAAAATTGTATAAAGTAAAATTTAAAAAAAAGCCGGCTAAGTGCGAGTCGGGCTCGCGCGATTCAAGATCCTTGAGGTCATCTAAATCTCTGGAACTGGCAGTACCAACGAATTGTACCAGATTTTATGACAAGTCATTCACTGTATGGGCTGTACGACTATGGAATGCTTGCCAATGGCTATAAAGCGAGCCAAATATAATGCCTATTTTAAAAAAAATGGTCCAAGAACATTTCTTAGCATCGTAATTTACTACCTGCCTAAAAATATTTTGTTGTTTGCATTTCTTTATTATAAAATTGTGTATGTTTTATTTGTTTGGATTAATGTGTATTAAAATCTCTATATTTTTGTTTATGTAATTTTATCTAAAAGAAATAATTTTATTTATTTATTAAACACCAATACTACCCACGATTTGGTACATCCAAAGTGAATACAGTCGTTTTGTCCATCCAAAGGTTGCCTATAAGAGATTGCTTTTTAGCGATAAGGCCGCTATTTGTACATGGTCATTATATTGTTTACCTCATAAATATAACTCTATCAATTGGTGTACAATAAGGTTTATTCTATTCCATGTGATGTAATAATCTAAAACCACACCTTTTATAAATTTTGTGAGAAAAATTTGCAACAGTATTATTTTTTCTTTATAATATGTTATATTCCTTATAATATAATAAATATGTTTAAAACGCTTGTGTAAATGCTAATACATTTGACATTATATCGCAATATGCATTTTACAGATCAATTTAAACATACGCAAATATATGCAAAAAGTAATCTGAGTGTTAGTAGTACTAGAGCCGGTGAAGATCGACTTTCAGCCATATGTTAACCAAATCAAACATATTTTTGAAATTGTGTTTATAATGAACACATATATGATGGCTTGCCTATCGCAAAACTGATACGACAATTTTTAAAATTAAATCAATTTTAAGCCCCTTTTTTTATTATCTCTTTCACTCAATTTATAACTAAGTTAGTCCCAAATGTTAATTTTCTATTTTATATAGCGAATATGTTAAGTAAGCCTGCTTACTTATTTCTATAATATATAGTTTCCTGGCAACAGATATGAATAGGTAAATCAATATAGGTGAATACACCGAGCTAATAACTAATCGAAATTGATAGCAAAATAAAGGTTATTTAATAAGTAATCTAATGATATAGGCTTGCCTGAGAAAATAAAAAGAATCAATAAATATAATAAAAAAAATAGTCTTAAGAGCTTTGCGAGAGGAAAACTATCATAGGGACTCCATTAATTAATAATATGTGAAAAAATGTGTCGCATCTAGTTATCAGATGGGTGTAAGTCGATCTTCACCGGCTCTTAGACCATAGAGTTTTTATTTTGCCACCGTAAATTGTGGGATAGAACGACACTATACCAAAGGTATTTTAAGAGTTTTATGGCGATCTATAAGTGGACAGTCATATACTATAATTGCATGTGTAAAGATTTCATCAATAAATTAGCATAATTCTGTCGTAATTATAGTAAATTGACAGGTTATTACTTTCATTGCAGTTATTGAAACTTAAAAGCTAAGTAGAGAATATCGTTTGCGGCAACTTTAAGAGCTAATTAATAGGTATTACGAGTATCACGGCAGATTAAAAATTCAACTGTATCAGTTTTACGGCACATCTATATCAGTATCTTATTACGCCAAGGGAATTCTTCCCACGCATTTTAATGTCAAAAATATTTGCAAACCGGGCAGTTTAAAAAGATAGAAAAAGTAATTAAACAATTTCAGTTTCAAATCTATTACATTATCATACATTAAAAAAATATTACAGGTCATTTAAAAAAAATATGGAATGTCTGCAGAAATGAGAGCCCTGCGTGCCACGTCGTTGAGGGCATGGTGGCGCGGAAACCTTCCCGGACATCGACGACAATTCAGAGCATGGTGGTCGTAGGCCTTCACTATTGAACCGCAGGTACACCCATGGCGTTTGCAAGCCTTGCATCCCAGGCGAAGTGCAATAGCGATGCGCAAAGAAGCGTCATCCAGCAAAGTTCCCAAATGCGATGACAATAGCGCATGCAACCAGGCACCTGCCTCAGCCCGTGACATAGCCCTTAGCCTAGCCATATTTACATCCGAAGAGCCCTCTAATAAAGCACATTGGATCTGCTTCGCTCCCACATCATCCCATGTTCGTTGCATGTGCGCCGCCGCGGGGCACGCCTCACTCGGGTTGAGGGCCAACCAAGCTGATGTAGCATCCGCCAAAAACTTTCAATTTAAAAAAATGGCCACTTGTTTGGTGGTCTTATAAAGTTGATTCATGAGGTGCATAATTTGTGACATAAACAGATCAAACTGTATACGGATAAAATCCCTACAAACATTATGATTCAAAAGTAACTGTCTGTCTGTCTATTTGTCTGTCTGTTACAATATTACTTCGAAGCCGCTGTACTGATTTTAATGACAATTTGACATGGAGACACTTTGATTTTGAGGACGAACATAGGCTATATTTTACCGCAATAACAGACGTACACGCGTGCTCAACCGCGGGGAAAAGCTTGTATCCAATTAATTAATTAGCAAAGAGTAGGTATATCGAAGTTTGACCATCAACTAATCTGTGGAATGCAGGTGTAAAGAGAAACCTTATTTTTGGTAATACCGAAGATAATTTAAATACAGATCATCAAAAACTAGAATAAACTAAACAACCCTGTGTAAAATCTACTTTGTTCCGATTTATTTATTATTTTTTTATCATTCTTGGTCTTCCATAAAGTGCCCATCATAAAAAATTACATCATTTATCTATTTACATGTCAACTCAATTAAAGTATCAATTTTTGTAGCAGGAATATATCAATATATTTATGGGTTGCCTTTTGGTGAAAGTTGAACTGTATTTAATAAAAAAAATTATATTCTCTTTTATTTCACAGATCTTTTTGTAATATAAATTAAATAATATCAGCATGATATGGTATAAACTTTTCACACTATGTCAAATCATCTTATCAATCAATAATATCAATTAATCATCAATCAATCATAGACACCAGACACCGTGAATCTATAAGTATTTTTAGCAATACTTGAAACAGACACATTTCTACAACTGAATAAATGTATCTAAGAATAAGGTGCAATTTTCGACTGTAATTTAGGGTTTTATTTGTACAGCAGTGTCATAATCAAACATAAATGTGTGCCAAAATACAACTTCTTTATATATTCTTTCGTATAATTAATTGTACACATTGTTGGACGTAGTCCCCGTGTCAGATAAGTGAAGAATATAGGCATTAGGTCTTATGTTAGAACGCAAATAAACCTGGGACCTGTTCCTAGGATATACGTAGATCGCTACTACAAAAAAGTGATCCTATAAAGGTTAAATAAAATAAAAAATCAATTCCTGAATCTCTAGAGTCACAAGTATGTTGCCACTTGTAATACTTTCGGCCCCTTCGAACCAGCCAAGTTGCATATGTTTCGCATCGATTCTCATTCTACAATCAATAATGCTTCTATTCTCTTCTAATATTTGCTAATATTTTGTTTAACAATGTGATTTAGCCTTGAAAGACTCTATCCTCGTTCGTTTATTAGTTTTCTATTAACATTTATGTTTATAGAATGCAACTTGGCAATGCGTTTTAGTTAAACTAATCAACCTGTTTTTCTACAATCATGATTGCATGGTTTCGGTGCATGTAAATAATCGAAACACCATTCGTTGAGTTGAGTTGCAAAGTCTAATAGATATAAGACTATAGACTTTGCAATCAATTAAACTGTTGACCGACCATCGATTGATTGCTCAAGAAAGGTTGACTTAAAAATTCTACCTTGAGTTTGGTTAGGTATTCCCCTACTAATTGAAATATACAGATAAAACGATACTGAATTATTGGCAACAAAAATCGAATTGTAATATAATAAAATGCAGGAAAAGAAATAAAAGAGAAACGTCGACAGAAACAATTTGTAAATATGTGCAAGTAGTTTGTTTTTAAGTATACGTATAAGTACGCAAAGCATCGTTTTCATACAATTAAAAATATTATGAATTAAGTTATACAACTGAACTAAGAAATTAAAAATAGCATTTTATTTCAATGTAACTTTGTCGGCAAATTTATATGAATTTTACGATTGCATTTACTTCGTAATCTGGCAGTACTCTTAGTGAGCAATTAGTTTGTATTACATTTGAATCGAGACAAATAATTTTATAGTGTAGTTGAGATGGAAATATTAAATTATACAGAATAAAACTAAAATAAAAAGGGATGTTCATCTCGTTTTTTTCAAATACTTTTTCATGATTAGAAGATGTGTAAATTTTTAGGGCAAAAATTAGATTTTAACGGTAAGCGTAATATATAGAGTATAAATATTACACTATTTTGAAAGTTACTTTGTTTTTAACATGCATTTTATAATTTACATTGCGGAAAAGTGCAAAAAATTTGTGTGATTGAAAATCTACGATTTGTTTATCTAAACGGATTCATAATAGTCATTTTGTAGGTGTTTTTAACATTTAAATATTTACACAAAAACCAAGCAGTAATCGCTAGCCGTATTAAAAAGTTTTTTATTTTCATTTATGTTTATCTATTAAAACTTATTGCTCATGAAGTGAGACGGACGGACTTAATGCCATGAGACATTCTCTACCAATCAACTATCAGGTGTTGCAGAAATATAATGTGGTAGGTACAAGGAAAAAATATTGAATTCGACAAAGTTAATAGTAACTATGCAAATAATAGATAAACTTACATCACATACAACCAATATACACAAATTTATTTATTATACAACGACATATTTAGCAGATTACTAAAGAAAAATTTTGAACTGTGAGACGGAAAAATGACTGAATTGTAATGCATTACATTTATATATTTACTTTTAAAACTAAAGGGGATTAAAACTAAATGGTAAAGGGGAAACTATTGAAAACTATTGTAACAAGTTAGATGCTTAATTAAAATAATTTTTGATTTAGCTAATTTTATATGTATTATAGCTTAGAGGAACAAAGCAAAATGGCAACGCAGGTAGATACCTACCTTGTCATTTTACTTATTTTAAATTTGATTAAATGTGTTTTTCAATTTTATTTCTTATAAAGTCACTGCACGGTGTTACATTAAAAAAGCTCACTTAAATACAATTCTACTATATTTTTTGTCCTTTCACTTAGACTGTTAAGTTTATTACGTATAATAATTTCAAGAAAATTACTTACAAAAAGATCAGAGAGACAAAATGATACCTTGAAGCTCATCCATATGATAAAGCAATTGAAAACATCACAGTTAAATATGGCTTCTATATAGTTGAAAGTGAATAACTTTTCATCAAATTGCAAGTGCTTGTAACTTGTAATAGGTGAGGTGCGTATGCGGTTATAAATAAAACTT
Organism: Hyphantria cunea; assembly: GCA_003709505.1. Taxonomy (NCBI): domain Eukaryota; kingdom Metazoa; phylum Arthropoda; class Insecta; order Lepidoptera; family Erebidae; genus Hyphantria; species Hyphantria cunea. The sequence goes on along the minus strand of PKRV01000209.1, from coordinate 739,950 downwards.
TCGCACTGCGCAAGCGCGTTAAATCGAATCCGACGATGGCTGGAACTCGTCCTCGTGCACCTGCGACAATTTTTATAGTATAAATTTGCATTAATTCATTTAGTCCTGTTTCCAGCGCAGTGTATAAATGGGTTAGCCGGTAAGTGGTGGTGGGATCTAGCCGGTGCGCTGCACGGAGACGCCAGCGGGTCGTCGCGTGTACCACCTCACCTTTCAAGCGTTATCGACAGACAAGTACAAATACCTACATTGTTTCACTGCAACTCTATGTGTTATAAGGTTTATAATAATACTAGTTTTTGCTCGCAGCACCGCCTCCGTATATGTCGGTTATCGCGGCAAATATGTTTAACATAGTATCATTAAAATCCATTCAGTAGTTTCTGCGTGAAAGAGTAACAACCATCCATACCAACTTTCGTGTTTATAACATTATTAGTATTGTTATTGGTACGACATTACAGATCGAACAGAGGTTAATTAAAATATTTTAATTTAAATTGTCAATTTATATTCATTGATAAGAAAATTAAATCAATTAAATAGAGTTAATAATTCTACGAGATCTATTTCTATGAACAGTCAGTAATATAGACGATTATAAGTCTTTATGATACAAGGAAATAAAAAAAGATTGCAATATGTGCAATTTTTTTTTTAATAATATCAAATAGAATTAAACTAATAAATTATTGCCCAAATATGTAAAGTACATACACAAGTGCTAACCAATAACTGTAACTGTGCAATGACTCCAGTTTTATTATTTATATTATTCAAGTACTTCTTGAACTAAGAATGTTATAAATTTAACCATCAACCCATTATACAGCTCATTTGTCTATGCTCTAAAACATTATATAGCTTTCACATAGAAGGTTTTTAGTGACACTGTTTTTTTAATAGGTGTCTGGCATGATGATTCTCGAATTATTTTTTTAGCATTTATTTTATTTTATATAATTTATTTATAAAATCGCAAAATATCAATTTATTATATGGGTGTGGGTTTAGGTACTGACCTACACTGCTGTTTCTCATAGAATATTAGCAGCGAGTAACATTCGTTATAAGGGTTAATAAATAGTTTCGTTTAATTCGAAAATATAATAAGATAAGAGCAGCTTTTCATTTCGAATAATATCGATTCGAAATGAGCAGCGGCTTACAACAAAAGATTTCACAATCGATGTCCTATTTTCGTCAATATTTGTATATCTTTATCGAGTTCGATCACATAGACTCGTAAAATCATTTAAGTGTAACTTAAAAAGGTTTACGCGCCACTGTACAGTTATACCAGTCCACTTACACACACTTATATTCAAATTAGATGATTATTATCCGATCTACACTATTTAAGCTTTCCTTCAGTACTAATTAGTCGTACACTAAAATTCTCTACTGATATTACACATTATATGACATTCAAAATCAGTTGTTTATATTAAAAATAAATATAAAGTCAAGTAATTACTACTTCTTCCCATAAAATGAGTCATCATTAAAGTTCACATCCAATGTTGTTGACTTTACATTTCATGAGATAAACAGGTTCTCTTCACACCCAATTTACCCATACATTCAATAAAACACACGTGTTCGTTTACAAGAGAATACACTTAAAGCTAAAGTTTTGTTATGGGGTATACACACACCATGATGACATTAACATTAGACGTTACAAGGATCCGGGCTAACCGTCTTCGTGGACACCAGCCTTCATTTATTCCGTTCACGTGTAATTTTTTCCCACGGCTCAAATCGCTATGTTGCAGGGCTGTTACGGAAAATATGGTAAGTGTCATTTTCCAATTATTTTTGTTAAAAAAATTCACTACTAAAATTTAGAAGTCCAAACGATAATCACTTAGTAAAGTTAATTTTTTAATACTTTAATATGGAAAAATAATTTTCAAGTAATAATAGATTTGCCCGCTAGACATGCAGTTTTTCGATTTTTCACGATAATTTTAATGGTGAACCTCCTAAATTTTTTTTTTGGGATTCATCATAAAATTTCCTACCGATTACTATATACATACTCTGAAAAATTTAAACACAGACTTTTTTTAAACTTTTACATTTATTTAGAGTTTGTGTTTCTGCGATTGCAGTACAATTGAGAGCTGGTGGTGACTTGACCTGTAATGATTCCTATGAGATAGTATAAATTGTGTTTTGTTTTTTATTTTGTTGTATGTGTTTGCAAGAACATACATTCATATGATGTGTAACATATGTTAATTACTAGGTAAATAGTATCCCAAGGCAAAGTATTCAGTACAAACCTCTTCAGCCTTTTTCTGTGTGCCTGTCAGTGATGACTTTAGTGCTGACTTTCCTAATTCACCGACTTTTCTATTTTGCTGGATTTCTATATTTAGCTGATTTTACTGAAATATTACACATCTAGTATCTTTCTGCCAAATATTTATGTTTCATTAAGCTTCGAACTCATATCTGTACACCTGAAGACACTAAAGTTGAAAATTCGAAGGAACCTTTACGTGTATTTTTAAATTATGGAATTCCTATTTTTTAGTGTCACTAAAATTTTAGAACATTATAGCATATGTTTTTATAATGATTCTAAGGGTGGCCAACTCATCGGTGATGACTAACTATCCGACGAATATCAAACCAACCAATTAATAATAGTCACAAATTATAATTGTAACTTAAGCCAGTTCACATCAAACCCGCATTGGCGTGACGTCACTGTAGGCTTTACAAGGCAGTTACGTTAAAGTGCTTGAATAGTTTACGTTTGTCCTTAATGAACACTCTTGTCGGGTCGGTAGATCAATAAGAAATGATATTATTGAATGGGTTATTTTGTATGAAATAAGTCAACAGAAAAGTCAATAGAAAATTACTTTAAACTCTAAATTTAAATAATACAAACGCTATTCAAAGTAGCATTGGTAATGCATTTAAAGTTTAGGATATCCTTATATTCCTTGACAAACTGAGATACACCTTATATTTTCTATCATAAAGTTATGTAATCTTTAGTTATAAAAATAATTTATACAGAATGAAAAAATATATGATAAAACTTTTGTTTTTATTTCATTTTACGATTTGCATACATTTAGTACAAAAGACATCAACGCATCGTAAAATTTTTTAGTGCTTCAAGTGCCTGCTGTGTTTTTTGTCGTGTGGAAGCCTCATTTCATTCAGTAGTATCAGAAACAGAGATATTATCTTAGTCATGGATAAAATTGACACAGAATACGATAAACGATTGTTCCAATATTTTTTTACCGGCTTGTGCAAGATATATACCTAAACCGCTTTATTTCAAATAAAACAAATAACATAATTATATCTGAATGTAAAAATAGGATCCAAGTTTAATATTGTTATAAATGAAAATAACAATAATTTCACACACCTCTCTCACGGCCGTTTGGTCCTGATCTAGGCATAACCTGTACTATGCTATATAGTATTATAGTACCTTATTAAAGTATCCGCTGCTAAATTGAACTATTTAGAAAAAGCAACTTATAATATTTTTTACAATTTAACAATTAGAGAAAATAAAAAAGTTTTGTGATTTTTTCAGCCACCTAAAAGAACATAAATTAAAGTAGTTCATTAGTTATGGTTACGAATATTATTGACAGACTTGTTTATAAATGTACAAAAAGCATTTAATCAATTTGACAGCCTCAGTGGCACAGTGGTAGCGTACGCGACTGCTGTCCATAAGGTCTCGGGTTCGAATCCGGGGTCGGATCAAGTGTTTGTATGATCTGAAAATATTTTGTTTCGGAGTTTGGGTGTTTTTTATGTATGTATTTACAAAAAAAGTATATATATATAATAATATCATTTGTCTAGTACCCATAGTACAAGCTCTGCTTAGTTTAGGATTAGATGGAGTTGTGTGTTAAAATGTCCGAAAATATTTATTATTTATTAATTTAGATTAAAATATTTCATCTTGTTCAAAGGTGGGTGTAAGAAACAGCTTTTCAACAACAGATTTATTTATGATACTTAGTAAATCAGTTTATGAAGGTTTTTTTATATACTTCAAAGTATACTTAAGTATAACAGTACGTTTTAATTCACAAGCTTCTCACGCAAACATAAAAGGCAGCGCAACATTGTGCCGGACTGCAATGCTTGGTATGAGTTTTTATCTAGAACCTGTAAAACATGTATGCCTCTCAACATTTTTGAAATAGATTTATTAATGGCTAAATATATAAGTACTTATTTGTATAATTACACGCATGGCTGATATCTTTTGCCGTAATATTTATATTTTATTAACTACAATTTAACCTACAATTGAACACAGCTTTGATATTTTACATTTGAATAATAAACGGAAGCGACTTACAGCTGTACTTAACTAGGAAGAACTCATAAAAATATGTTATATGTACGGTTAACTAAAACACCTGCATTCGAAGGGCATTCATATGTGTTCGGTATTAGTGGAGATTGTGACCAAACAAGCTTAATTCGTAAACAGACCGACGGTAACTTCTTTATACTGCTTTACGAAAGTTTATAACATATTACGGCTAAATATCTTGTCCACCAAATAAAATATGCAAAAGAATACAACGTGTAACCGTTAATTAAGCATATTTTAGCATAAAAATAGTTAAATATATAGAATACTTTATTTATTTAATTAATTACCGATGACTGATATATTAATAAAAGTGAAAGTGTATGTGTAAATATCTTTCATGGTTAATGTGGTAATAACCAAAAGTTTTAAACATGCCCAAACTTAAATTACTAATTAAATTATAGTAGATATAAATGTTAATCAATAAAATTAATCTGTACTAGTTGTCAAATCGAGTTTATGAGAATTTGGATTGTGCTTATAGAAACAATATGCTTTAATGTTGCTGCAAGTTTGATTTAAGAAACCATTTAAAATCACAGAAAGGCATGTATCATATACCATTTTTAATTTGTTACTTCCCTGTCGCAAATCGATCGCTTAGGTTAAAAGAAAATACATATTCAATCTATAATCAAAGCTGTAATACTGTTAGGTACCTACCACGTTTAGTCGTTCTTGAAACGCACGTAATGTAACATAACATTAAATGAACTAATAATAAATGAATTTATTTACCTAAAACATAATTTCAAGAGTTAATTTTTGTGCTATATAAATTCACAGTTTAGAGTAAATGTTGCAGTATATCACTAGGCCGCAATGAAATCAGATTCGGTTAGCAAATATGAAAATAACAGACCAATAATAAGTCAAAACGGAATCTATATAAAACAGTGAGTGGTCTAGACTAAAATTTTTAGATAATTAAGCATAGTTAGTTCATAGAAATTTAATTACGCTGAAATCATAATTCTATATGAAGTTCTTGAAGATTTCATAAGGGTTAAACGCCTAAATAATTCTTTATATGCATCGAATACGATTTAAAATTATATACAGTACAGTGTCATGAGAAATTTAATTGTTCGATATGTTAAATTAAAATTGTGCCAACCACTTATTTATGGTTGGCGAGCGACGAAATGAATAAAAATTATAGCTGTTGATTTTCTTTCCGTCTTGTAAAAGCCACTCTACCAACTTATCGGATTACTAATAAAAAAATAAAAAAGAAAAGAAATTCACGCCTAATAAAACAGTTACCAACAGATTGAATCATTTAATAAAATACAAATTATAATACCATCAGGTATAGATATGCAATTACTCTTGTATAATATTTTACAATGTTTTTATTTTCTTTTTGCCATCATCCGTACGCACAATAATAACAATAATAAATGTTTAGGGCATCCAACACTCAACGCCATCTAGTCCCGAGCTCAACAGAGTATGTGTTATGGGTACTAGACAACTGATATCAATACATATGTACTTTTTTTGTAAATACATACATATTATACATAGAAAACACCTAAACTCCGAAACAAATATTTACAGATAATACAAACATTTTGTTCCGACCCGAGAATCAGTGGCGTATGCTACCACTTTTTGGTTTTTTTTTTCGTGTGGAAACCCCCTCGGGCCTTCACCCCACCGGGGCTTGCGGCGGGGCGGTGTGTCGGAATCGAACCGACTAAAACCCCACGGTGAGCCACTCTGTGCCTGAGACGGGAGAGATCCGGGAACCGCTTCCTTACGCTATCCGAACCCCTCTCAGCGCCTGCCCGCACTGAAGCGGGCTCCGTCGTCTGATGGAAAACTCTCAATTTAGGCGACGTACGGCACACGCGTAACGTCGCCCCCTCGCGGCTGGCCTTGGAAGCGGATGGGGGGG
>PKRV01000209.1:699353-733653 GCA_003709505.1 Hyphantria cunea | reverse complement strand
AAGCGGATGGGGGGGGAAACCCGTCCCGCCCATCCGCGGCCACACTCAGGGCGGCATGAGGCGCTGGTAGGCGCGCCTCCGCCGCCCGGTTAGCCGGCGGCGGATCGGGTCCGAGTGGATGTCATCCTACCGGGCCTTCTCCGCCGCCTCCTTCTGCGAGATAACTTTCTCGCAGAAGGTCGCGACCGCGGTAAAATTGCTCTCGCCGCTGGCCATGGAGCGTACGATGGCCGGTAGCGAGAGATCTCCTCCGATGACTGCAGTGAGGGCCCGACGCTACGGTGCCCAAGCGGGGCACACCGCCAGCGTGTGATGGGCCGAGTCCTCAATGCAGTCACAGTGGTGGCAGGTGGGACTCAATTCCTTCCGCACGACCGAGTGCAGGTACTTCCCGAAGCAACCGCGCCCGGAAAGCACCTGCGTCAGTCGGAAGGAAAGAATCCCGTGCTGCCGCCCTGCCTACTCAAGGATGACCGGCTGGAGCGCCTCCACGGTGGCGAACCATAGTGGCTCGACGGGCGGCTTCACGCCACTCGCGTACCTTTTCGGCCAGCACTTCCGCCTCCAAATCCCACGGGGGTGTACCGGCCAATGCGCACGCCGCCTCGGTTGACACGGTGCGGTATCTGCGTATGGCTCTGGCTGCCAATACCCTCTGAGGGGGTCAGAGGCGCGCCTTATTCTGGGCGGACAGAGCCGACACCCACACAGGCTGTGACCAACGTGTCATCGGCGTAAGGCGAATGCTACCACTGCGCCAACGAAGCAGTCAGTCAGGGTAATAAAATAGAAAATAAATCTGTACCAAATAGCAAGCAAACATGTGTGTTTCAATAAATAACAAAAACTTTCTCCTAACGTACATGTTATTGGTAAAATAAAACCGCGAAACTTTTTATAAGATGCCTTACGATCTTCAAAAAAAAATGGAAGACTGTTTGTTTATTATTCATAAGAGTCTTGCGAGGGTCGTATGATATTATATTTTACTAGATAGGATATTTATTTTGTTCTGTATTGTTTTATTTTATGAGGTGGCAAGGCATGACATGACATAACCCTGGTATCTTTAAACAACTTTAGTCTCAGTCTTATTAGTCCTATTTCCATATTTGAAATTTGCATTACTCTGTACTGTAAAAGGCGTGAAGTTCAATTCACCTTCAAAAACGATAACATTCCCAAGGAAAATTGGAGTCCGAGAAGCGACTTGCTGTAAATATCACCAATAAAGTTTAGATTTCAAGCGACTCGAATCGTCGATTCCCAAGAACTTTCAATTCGGCTAGACTTATTGGCGCTGCGTAGAGATGTAGCTTCACTGTGCATCTTCTACCGCATTTACCATGGCGAGTGCTCCGAGGAATTGTTCGGGATGAAATAGTAAGATGATGTAATTTATTTACCTTATTGGCAAGTTAAAAAGCGCATAGATAATAATCAAATCTATTAAAGGAACTAAAATAGTAAAATGGGTAAAGTACATATCCAGTAGCAAAAGTTCTTTGATTGTATAAATATGTTGCTATAAACTTTGATAGTTATCCCTCGAATCGGCGGTGGATTCACGCCATATGGCAATCGACATGCGTTTGCCCCGCCGTGTTGTTCTAAATTGCAGGTTACATCAATTGGTCTCATTCAATGAAACCGGGGGTCGGGGGTCGCAACGTGTGATGTCAAATACGATGTTAGGATAATTGTTAATACTTTCAACCAGTAATTTATAGTCCGTTACAAATCAACACGCAAAACAATATTAAGAACAAATGTTTTAGATCACTATGCTATAGTGTTTATATAGTTAGGTACCTAAATGTGATAAAAACATTAAGTTCTTCTAATTTTTATGTAATATATATATTCTTATAACATGTTCATAGACCTTTCTATTTAAACAAGGCGTAACAGACATCTAATGGTTCTGTTGCGTTTTCCAATGAATTTCTATACAACTCAAAATAAGAAATACAATGTATTATTTATTTATTTATTTTTATTTAAAAACTTTATACACTAAATCTGTACATTGGCGGACTTAATGCCCATGGCATTCTCTTCGAGTCAACCTTCGGGTGGTGTAGAAATGTTGTGAGGTAGGTGCACAGAGCTTTCATATTACACTAATATAACACTACATATACAAAAATAATATAACACTACATACACATCACGAAGACGCATTCCAGAGAAATCACGAATACGCACGAGCGCATTCCAGAGAAGTACTGCTTGCACAAAGAACGAGCTGTTCATGAAGTCGGAGTTATGGGAGGGACAAGAGAGAAGCAGATTAATAACTGAGCGAAGATTTCTATCGTGGTTAAAGCATAGGTACTGAAGGTAGGGAGCAAGGTAAGTAGGTGAAAATTGAGAATTAAGAAATGAAAATAGTGAAGTAAGTGCACGTCTTTGCGCCGTAGGCGAATAGGTAACCATGTTAACTGAGAACGAAAAGACGACACATGGTCATACTTCCGAAGATTAAGAACAAATCGAATGCAGTTATTGAGAAGGCGGTCTAGTTTATTTAAGGAGGTTTGCATTCAGGTCGAAGTAACATACATCACCATAGTCGATTATTGGCATTATTAAGGTTTGCATAAGTGTAGTTTTAGTTTTTGGAGGCAAGAAATTCTTGAGACGATACAACAATCACAGATTACCGGTTATTTTCTGACTCACGCTGGTAACCTGAGCTCGCCAATCGCGAAGGTTGAGTCGATAAGTAAATCCAAATCCTTGACTGCACAGCTGAATGGAATAATAAACCATTAAAAATAACTGGTGAAATAGATGTGGTATCCAATTCAACACGAATTATTCACGATTTACGAATTCATTTAAATTTTAGTTAAATTTATGTACACATATTTGGTAGATATATTTTTTTATAATAATCCTTTTTGCTAAAGTGATTGCATATTATTTCTCTTTTACAACTCTAATAGTAGTACTAGTAAAGGGAAATAAAAATAGGGTGACATTTATAAAATATTTTGGTCTTTTGTTTGGTGTTTGAACATACACTGTTGGTGGATCCAATAACAGGATAAAAAGCCAGCAAAATGCCAAAATTTTTCCGAGTTAATGGCAAATAGCAATTCATGATCATTAGGTACATTTCATAGTGATGAAGAATTGCAACATCAATCAAAAAATTATCATCTCTACGAGCTACCCTTAATATATCTCTGATGAAAGCCATGACGAATTTAGGAGATAAATTCTAGTAAAGTGTCGACTTTTTAATTGTTACGCATTGTTTTAGATTGAGGCAATATGTCGGAGGCGGTGGGCCGTTATCTGATGAAATATGTCCGTTATGATTGGCGAACAAACAGTATGGCGCGTGTGGCCATATGTCGCGGCACGTGCGACGGCGCAGCGCATCGCGCGCGCTGTTCACTCAGGGATAAAACTGTAAACCACAGCCCTGCAACACTTACAGAAGGTCTATGGCAATAGCCAGTAGAAAGTACAGTTTACTCTATCGACAATATTAAGCAATTAAAATTTAATGTGTTTGTATTATAAAATTGAACTAATCGGGAAAAATATTCACTACTTTTGTGAGCATTTCCATGTTATTAAAATTAAAAACTTAGCATTTTGTTAGGTCCCACGTGATTACAAATTAAGGATATTCATTTGTTAAATTGTTAGCGGATTTTTTTTTCTAAGCGTTAATTATTTAACAAAATATAAGGACTACGAATATCTTAACTGTGTCCACATTTATTTGATTTTTGCTGTCCTACAAATTGTTTGTGTATACAAATTGGCCTTCCTCAGTTGTGACCGTGATCCATGTGAGGCGAGCAGATTGTTTCAAAGCCAGCACAACGCCACAAATGATTGGTTGAACAAATGGCGCGCAAAAGCAAACGCTCCAAATTCTCACCATATCACGTTTACCCTAAGACGTGAAACTTGTCCCCCGGTCAACCTAGGCCCCGACACATTGTCACAATCAACCTGCCAGGTAAACACCTTGGATTTCACCTGGACCGGAGGATGACATGGAAAGACCATAAAAAATCGAAGCGCAACGAAATCAATCTAAGATTTAGAAATCTACTCTGGCTTCTCGGTAGACAGTCTGCCTTTTCACTATCTAACAAGCCTATTACCCTCAGTATATTGTTCCATAATAAAACCAATCTGCACACATGGAATCCAACTGTGGTCGACAGCCAGCAAATCCAACTTTATGTGCCTGCAGAGAGCCCTAAATAATATTGTAAGGGTACTTTCCTCGGCGCCCTGGTATGCTCTCAACTCGGAAATTCACGAGTATTTGGAAATCCCAACCATTTTGGACGAGGCAAAGCGATACTCAGACAACTACAAGGACCGCTTGACAACTCACCCAAACCCTTTATCCAGTATGCTCCTGCACCCAAATCAAATTAAAAGACTCAAGTGAGCCGATGTGCTGCCTCACTAAGGGGAGATGGAGCAGTGGCTCTATCTCTCCAAACCCGAACCTCTTGCAACGCATCTGATTATAGTCTAGACGTCTGATGATTGCAGATCTAAAATGAAGAGGGAAAAAAATTCTAAATAGTGTAGAAAACGACTAAGAAATAATAAGCCATGATATCGATAACACAAAATTTTAGCAGTTTTATGTGTAAGGGATTCTAATAAATTTGAAAATTAATAGTTTCCTTGTAAAAGATACAAAGCTCTGTGGTTTAGAGAAGCCAGTGCGCGCGCCGCCCATCCGTCAGTGTAATCGTTAGTTAATCATTTTTCGGTTGATGGGGTTCATTGTGGTGCACCCTACACGGATTATAAATATAATTCATGGTCGATTTTGGCCGTGCAAAATTTCTGAAATTACTTTTTTTATAATATTAACTAGGACTCACGAGTCCAATGAGTGTGAGTGAAAGTCCTATAAAGTAAACAACAACAAAGGTGTTTGGTCGTTAGCAATCGCCCGTATGGCCCAACCGCGGCTATGACCCTATCTCTGACATTGAACTCTACAGCTTGAAGCTTGGGGACTGTAGGGTAAAATGACACTGACAAATATTAAGAATATAAAGAGCTACAAAAAATATTAACTTTATTAAAATTGTAATTGGTGGCAAATAAATCGGCAAACCTGAAAAAATTAAAAGTATTCGTGGAAAACGAGCATCTTGAGAAAAAGTCCATTTTGATAATACTGGTGGATGCAGGTATACCGAGAAATTCGATAAATACATCTACATCGTAATAAATATCCTTCTTCTTCAATTAATTGGTTCGAAGGTGTTGCTAAGAATTTTTTATTTCATATATGTTTTCTTTTAATAATGTTAAGAAGTAAAATTTATCTCTTCATTTTGACCCAGAATTTTTCTTAATTTAGTTGTGACTAAATTGATTTTTAGTTGTCATTCTCGAGATTAATCCTTATTTAATCGTTATCGACTAGTATATACAAATAATATATGTATCTGATAAATGTTATGCAATGTACCTATAGTATATAGTAAAGCATAAAGCCTATGCTATCAGAGTTAAACCAGTGTACTAAATTATCTGATTTTCAACTATGAAAATGACTTTATTTTTGTCTGTCGGCGGCTATTTTTACCTGTTTTTAAGTTCTATAACTCATGATTTTATATACATTGAGATTATCTAGTGTTCATTATTAGGAGCTAATATGTATATCCATATAAAATGATGTCGTGTAAATACAATGATCATGAATCTTTCACATTATAATTTATAATTTATTTAATTTGTTAAATTAATAGACTTTCGCTCTCGATTAAAGTATGTTCTGTTACTTTTTAGATACACAATAGGAAATTTTATTTAGTAAAATTGACCATAAAACCCACATTTCCCCGAGTGCGGTGAGGCAGTACGCAGGGCGCCCGCATGGCTCGTGCTAGTATGCGCTGATTTGCATGCTCCTCAACTCCTCGCTGAGGATAAAATGCACGATAAATTTAACTGCTTTGACGGTTAAAAATAAAACGATGGCTTATCAAAATATTCGATCCGTCGATCGTCGTGGAATCGTAGTTCTATGTATGGAGGTAGATAAGTGTCTTTGTAATTCAATATTACGAAATTATTTTGTTGTGGCCTTTCTTGGGGTTCATAACCAAACTAAATTTATAGTTAGATATTAGTCGTCTATTTTAATAAATACTTGATTAGATATTAATATTTTTAATATTATTCATTCAAAGTGATGTTCACATTACATCAACAGCTTTTAAAAGTACACTGCTGGACTTAGAAATGGATGGTTTCAAGATTTCATTTTTGTTTGTAGTAATGTTTTCCTGCGTAATTTATGTAATAATAAATGCGTAATTTATGATATTTTCCCTATTCGCCTCTTACGAGTTACGACCCCCATGGAATGAATAGGGGTGCGTAACTCGTAAGATCTCGTTTCGAATTCGACAAAACACGAATAATTCATAGCATCAAAATTATAAACTTGAATTACAATTAAGTACTAAAGTAAGTATTTTTATGATATGGGGAAAGAAAGAAAGGAGCAGACGGATCGTTTGATGGTAAATAATTTCCTTAAGAATTTCGTAGCGCCTATTCACTTTTCATCATCACTGTAAAAAGTTTTTAATATCACTTTAAAAAAACGTATTTTATGGCCTGTAATAAATTATCGCAAAAGTAATAAGTATATTAAGCTAAAGTGCACATTTAAAAACGGGAACAATAACGATGGTCAGTTCCCATAGGAAATTGAGGTGTCTTAAATTGCTTGTGCCCAATAAACTGCGATATCACTATAATGTATTTCACACAATTAATATCTACCTTCTATAAATAAATACATCGAAAAGTTTTAATTTATAACTTGCATTTTCAATTAAGATAAAGAATCCCCCTATGAATGTTAACAATTTAAAATTCGCGACGATGGAGACAATATATTTTAGCCAGTTCGCGATTAAAGCTTTTAATATTCTTCTATTTCGATCGATAAAACAAGTAAATTATTGTTGCGAAGAGTATCTATTATTAGATGATTAAATTAATTGCGTACGCGCACCTGGGCCGTGCAGGTGACTGTTTCAATTTGGGGTCAACCTTGGTTTTGATATCGTTGTAACTTTTAAAGATAGAGGAAATTGAAATGTTGGTTTCCAAAATGTGTTTTATTTATTTTGAAGTTGATTAACTTTTAACTAATTATTAATAGAAACTTTGAACTGCCTGTCGGTGTAGTGGTTAGTGACCCTCACTGTTAGGCCAGAAGTCGTGGGTTCAATATCCACCTAGGACCAATAATTGTCTAATCACTATCATTGTGTGTGGGTATAATTTATCTGTACCGTGTACTTGGAAACAAATTATTATAATATATTTATTTATTAGCAGTCTGGTTACCATAGTACTAGTTTGGGATTAGACGGCCAAATGTTGGAAGTCTGAGGTTTCTGAATGAGGTAATTATTATTGTACACTTACAATTATTTTGTTACTGTTTATATTATAGAAAGGCTAATCGATGCGAAACATTACTACAATTGTTGTCAGCACCTAAAAAGTTCATAAAGCATATGCTATTCTGAGTGGTGACGGATTAATAATTCAGTATCAACACCCCTATTTATTCCGTAGGCGCCGTAGGAGGCGACTAAGGAAGCCAGTAAACTTGAAACAAATCCTATACCAATCCGTCTAGTCAGCATGGAATAACAGGCCAAAAAGCCTCGTCACGTATGGGCTGGCTCGACCGGAGTGAAAACCACGGACTCACAGAAAACCGATGTGAAACGGCGCTTGCACTGTGTTTCACCGACTGAGTGAAGATACCGGAGGCCTATACCCCAATCCTTTCCCTTATCCCCCAGGCTGGCAATGCCCTTGTGTCGCCTCTGGTATTGCGGATGTCGATAGGCGGCGGTAATCGCTTACCAGCAGGTGATGCATCTGCTCATTTGCCCCATATTTTATCAAGAAATAAACTTCCATTCTAAGTAGAGGCATATGTCTAATAGTGAAGACTGTTAATGCTGATGATGAAATCTATGTAATCAGCATTGGGCCCGGGAATGATTTTCGACTAAACCATTTAACATTTAGACAAGATCATTTGCCATTGCCTTAAAACTTCTCAAGGGTTTATTTCGATGGGTAATGGGTTGATTACTTTTTAAGCAGTATGTGAACTCTAACTTTCATACCCTGTTAAAACTCATTGATTTTAAAATAAACATGAATAAAAAATGTCTCAGTTTATTTATCGGTTTTTATTGAACAAACTTTTGTTGATACTTAAGCAGATTATTACTTTATGCTGAGACAGTGTAGTGTCACTATCGTACCGGTTACAGCACGCTATCAGCCTGCTAAAATCTCGATATCAAATTTAACAAGAACGTACTTGTTATAGAAAAAAAATAGTTCTTGCTGAATAAAGATATTAAGCTGCAAAAGCGCAAATAATGCTCATTATCGAACTAGTTTTCTACTAGGTAGATACTTATCCACTCATAAGTTTTTATTTTCCTACGATTAATAAGATACCTGATTTTTATAATTATTTGCATTATACGCAATGTAAATTTTAGTTTATATTTAGACTGTATGAAACCAGTTAGAAACTAAGAAGTACTAACTCTAACTAATTAACTCCTGTTCCTTGACAGTGTAGATCCTTTATAAGCGACAAGCTTTTGTAGAGCAAGAGAGGCAAAAGCTGGTTTATGATAAATACTTATTTATAGGTAAATAGTTCTACATACATATTCAGATTAAGTTATTTTGTGTTCCTTTATTTAAGTACCTACATATATGTGTATATCATTATTATTTTATTTTGTTAACATTATTAGGGTGTAGACCCTAGGCACGATTTGGTGATCGTGCCTCGGGCCCACATCCTGACAAAAAAACAAAAAAACGTCCTTCTCCTACAAACAACTCATCACAATACTGAGCACCAGGTTACTTGGCTTGACTTAATGCTCACCTCTGCTCCACACCTTATCCATTCCCATGGTCCTGGTTTTTCCCACCATGACCTAACCTTTCTTTTGTTGAGGAACGGGTGTCATGTCCCTCTAACATAAAGGGAGGATCCTCCGTCCTGGCGAGGTGTTTATGTCTGGCGGGCCACTGCCCAACGGTTGATGCTGGGAAGTTGTACATATGTTAATCGGCGCGAGAACTTTTATTGCACGATGCAGGATTGGTAGCTTCTTCGTACACTACGTTACTCCGTAGTTCAGTGTATCTTCGGTAAATGGCGTTGTCATATGTTTATGTTGCCACTGTATATGGAAGTCGCCACATCACTTCCCTACAAGACCGGAGGTCGATATCTGGATGAGTCAGCTGTCTGTGCTCTGTTGCAGAGCTTGCCAGTGCTAGGCGTAAGTAGTTCCAGTGAGTCGGAACTGAGTGCCGCAAGTTCCAGTGAGTCGGAACTGAATGCCGCTAGTCCCAGTGAGTCGGGGCTGAAGTCCGCTGATCCCAGTGAGTCGGGAATGCATGCGGTGCACAGCAAGTTTCAGCCAGCCAGCAACCTCGGCCTCAACAGGGATATACCACATGTACACCGCTGTAGCGTGTTACTGTTGTTGCGTTGTATGTGGAAGACGCCACACTCTCATATATCCTAAAACCCCCTAAATCTTCTGCAAAAATTCTGCATGTTCCATAGACTATGTGCGGATGCTTCCGCACTGGATTGGTCAAATGTTTGTTATATAGCTAGCCTACTACGACTTTTCTCCAGTATCTTCTGAGGACATCAAAAAGATCATCCTATCTATTCGCTCCAACGCAATGGGATGTGACGGCATCAGTCGTCGTATGATCGTTAACATCCTGGATCACATTCTTCCTGCAATATCTCTTAATATAAACTTTTCACTCGACTCTAGAATCTTTCTCTCTTTCTGGCTCTGTATTCTTTCTCTCTTTATCTTCGTCACACCTTTACCTAAAAATACTAATCCCACTCTCCCTGAACACTTTCGACCAATTTCCATATTTCCTTTCCCTTCTAGTACTTGAGGCCTGCGTTCATAGGCAACTTTCCCAGTTTGTTTATCAGCAGAACCTTTTCAGCCCCTTACAATCGGGGTTCAGACCAGGTCACAGTACATCCACTGTCCTTCTCTAAGTTAGTAGTGATATTTGGAGGATATGGAGAACACTAGTCACGGTGCTGGCTTTAGTTGACTTCTCCAATGCCTTTAATACCGTCCGTCAAAACGTCTTGCTGGCTATCCTTTCCCATCTTATGATCTCCTCAGAAGCCCTGGAATGGTTCTGCTCCTAGTTTCAGGGACGACAACAGTGTATTCACATTGATGACTTATCGTCAAGTTGGTGTGGTCTTCTCACTGGCCTTCCGGTATATTATCTCCCTTATTATTCTCAATATTCATTAATCTCGTAACCCAACACCTTCCATGTGCTTATACCTGTACGCGCTGACGACTTGGAAGAATACAATTTCAAAGGATAAGATTGAATACTTTTCACATGCAATCGACAAAGTCAACAGGGATTTAGACCCCATAAAGAACTGGTTAGCGAGGTTCAGGTTGTCGGTAAATCCAACCAAATGCCAAGTGATTGTAGTGGGAAGCAAAAGAACGTTAAGCAGGTTGGATACGGCGGCGATTCTACCAGTTGTTTTCAACAACGTTACTATACCGCTGAGTGCAGTGGTAAAGAACCTAGGGCTACTCATAAATTCGACACTTGATTGGCGGGCACAAGTGTCATACGTCGCAGTCAGAAAGTCACTTCGTGTCTCCGTGCTCTGTATCGTCTCAAGAACTTCATTCCCGTTAAGACCAACGTAACTCTTATGCAGTCTTTAATTATTCCCCTGATCGAGTATGGTGATGTTTGTTATTTTGACCTGAATGTAGATCTCCCCAATAAACTTTACCCGCCTTCTCAATAACTTCACTCGATTTGTTTTCAATCTTTGCAAGTATGATCATGTGTCTGCTTTTCGTTCCCAAATGCAATGGCTTCCAATTCGTCAACGCCACAATTTTTCGTTCGGTAACTACTCTTTTTTCGTTCCTCAACTCTCCGTCGTTACCCAAATACTTTATACCACACTTTCGTCTCTTATGTGCCAATCATGACCAAAATGTTCGGTCACCAAATAATCTGCTTCTTCTATTTTCCCTCACACTTCCAACTACCTCCATTTTTCCTTTTACGCGCAGTCTGTTCTTCTCTGGAATGCAGTCTCTGCCGAGATCGGCATGTGAACAAACCGGCTTACATTTTAGTTAAAAGTACGTGAACTTATTGTGAATGAAATGGCAATACAGTCACAACCCTAGTACATGATTGTGTACTAGTATAATATTAAATTTATTTATGTGTATAATTATATGTATTTTTTTATTAATATATGTAATAGTAAATTTTATTTGACATAGGTAAAAAATATTTAAAAACCCATTGTGGCGACTTCCACATACAGCGCAAACAAAATAAAATATATAACAGCGCCATCTACCGGAGAAACATCGAACTACGGAGCAATGAAGAAAACTAAGAAACTACCAATCCTAAATGGCGCAATAGAAGTTCTCGCGCCGATTAACATATATACAACTTCCCAACATCAACCGTTGGGCAGTGGCCCGCCAGGCATGATCACCTCGCCTGGTCTAATATTGTGTTATTGGATGGTACTCAGAAGATAATAGATACTATTGATCCTTTTGGAATCCTTCCAATGCAATTACGATATATTAAAAAACACACACATACCTAATAGATATAAAGATAATTTCCAACAAAACGGGTTAGCTACCTGATTTAAAGTGTTAATAATCCGCAAGGTGTTAATCTACTAACATCATTTTGAATACTTAATGGACTATGAAAGTTTATAGATTAATTAGCACGCGCCACATGGAATGTTGCATAAAAGATTAAGCTTAATTAACTTTTAAAATTACAGATTATTTACCCTTTTAGAACGTCATTTATCTGTCTCTGTAAAAAACGAGCAAGTCTTACAAGATACGCATAAAATATTAATATTCTACCATAATTATATAACGCCATGTAGTCCCAAGTTCAATGGAGCTTGAACTATGGAAACTAGACACCTGTAATATATAGTTATTTATTTACATAGAAACACTCGGACCAAATAAATCATTCAATGTTTATTCAAACAAATGTTTGACTTGATTGGGAATATCTCGTGACCTTTGGCGTTGTAAATATGTACAAGCTAGCCATACTTCCTGTTAGACTATTGTGGCTTTTCATGAAATCTCTTACATTGATTGCATACACTCGTGTTACACGTCATTATTTTTTTTAAGAATACCTTTAAAATATGATTTAAAAATAAAAAAAGTGCGACGTAATTAAAAACGTAAAATTTTACACTGAGATTTTTGCGTTACTGGCCCATAAATGCTTCAATTTCGAATGTTATATTTTCTAAACATGAAAACTCAATAGTCGATGAAGATGGCGGGAAGTCGCGTGTCAGTTATTTTTTATTTCAAGTTGAAGTTAATTGTCCGTAGCAAAAATGTAATATTATCACGATAAGATTTTGGGCGCTGATTTCTACGATTTTAAAACTTTTTCTTTAAAAGGTTCGACTAGGGGGGTACTGCCCTCTCACAGTAGACCAATCTAAAATGACAGCATTCGCACTGTCGTGTTTGTTGGCGAGTACGAGACCGGAGGCTCAATGCATGGAAAAGCATCCCAATAGGCCGCCATATTGTGGCTCACCACGCTGCATTGTCTGCGTACTCATTGCGAATGCGATAAGTATGGTGACCGGTACTCTTCGATGTTGTTCATGCTTTCCATCAAACAGAGTAGTCACTTAGGCAGACTTATATATTAAAAAATCTGTCAAAACTGTTCAATAACTTGGATTCAGTCAGTTTCCAGACTTTTTTCTTCTGTTCATCCCTTTATTTCAGACCGCATTCTTGGACAGATATCTCAATAATAAGATTTTTGTGTTATTTAGTATCTATATCATCATCATCTCGGCTCATATGATGGACATATGCCTTTTTTTTTTTTCTTTTTTTTTTTNTCATCATCTCGGCTCATATGATGGACATATGCCTTTTTTTTTTTCTTTTTTTTTTTTTTTACGTGGTGGAATGCCTTTACGCACTTCGCTCCCCCCCTGCGGGTACAGGGGGTTCGCTTCGTGTGGGACTCCTGACTGACACCAGCCAGACTACCCACTAAACCACCACGGTGTGCCACTCTGCGCCTGAGACGGGAGGGGTCCGGGAACCGCTTTCTTACGCCATCCGGACCCCTCCCAATGATGGACATATGCCCCCCCCAAGGCTCTCCATCTCCAGTGTTGCTCGCCTCCTATGGTTTCCCATGACCTTCAGCAGGACTACCTTGTAGGTGGCAGCCTACCCACCCTTGAAGTAGACGGAGCGTAAGTAGTGCTTAGTAGTGTTTGTGGGTAAATAATACAATAAAACTCGTATAAACACTTTCCCATTTATTTAGAATATTCAATACAATAATATTTATCACATGTCGGTAAGAGTTAGACAATAAGCACGCCAAGCATTCTCGTTTCCTACCATGTACATCAGTAAACGATACATACTGCTAGTTAGATATCGGTGAGAAACGATAACGTTATAGTAATTGGACAATAAAAAAAATTCAATAAAAAATTAACTCAATCCCGATTATTTTGAACAGTCGGATAAGCATAGAACTTTGTATAAGTCGAATAAATTTAGCCTTTAAAAATGCTGTAATAACGAAATAATAATGATCAAATTATTGGAAACTGATAGCCCAATCAAAGATTATGAAAATGAGAATAATCTGGTTTGACAATTTGGAGTGTCAACGATTAACTGCTTCAGAGAACAATTAAATAAAACAGTTAGGTGTCCATAAACCCCTACGGTTGCTTTGATTAAAGATTTTATATCCATTATGCATACTTGAGCCACTCCAATAATGGAACTGGTGATAAGCCGACAGACATTTGCGCTTCATCGACAAATATTATATTTTAGGATTTCTTTGCGCCAATGGCGGTTTTATCACACCAATATTAAGTTACAAAATTGTACTAATATCTTATTTTAGCATTTTATCTTATTAAAATTTTTAAATACTAACGCAACTACAATGTATTATTATATAAGCAGCTGCAGCGTCGTATAATATGAATTCTAAAGTTACGACAAAAAATACCGTTAATTACATAATTATAAAAACATATTGCAGACAAGATCAAATTATCATGTGTTATATTATTGTTTCACTAATACTGTGAACAATGTAAAAACCTACACACATTTACTTATTTGTAATATGCTTAAACACTGATAATTACACATTGCAATTTATTAAAACAGGTTTCAATAATGCAGCTGCTAAGGACTGTAATATACCAGTAGTACTAAGATACGGTATGCACACAAAAAGTTATGTATTGAAAATGAAAGGAACTAAGTAATCATTGAAACATCGAAACCAATGTGTTAGATATAAATGTAATATTGTAAATGAAATGTATTTAGAGTCCACAACACATTTCATAAACATAAATATAAGTAGATCCCTATGATAATGCCATAAGGCGAAACCAGTCAGGTGTAAATTTAATTAAAATAGTGAAATAAGTACAAGTGAGTTTGATTCTAGAATGTATTGCAACAAGTTTCATCAAGTTCCGACATTCGAGAATATAAATTAAATATAGATACATTTTCAAAGTTAGAATCTATATAAATAAAAGTCATCGAAATGTATGTACGCACATAACTTCCGATCGTCTGCACCAAATTGGATGATTCTTTTTTTGTGTGTTGGTTTTTTTTTTATATATATTTAAGCTGCCAAAATGACTCTGCCCTGCCTGATGGAAAGCATGAGCAGAATCCAAGAGTGGTGGTCACCATCCTCAATGCGAAAAAGAACAATGCAGCACGGTGACCCACACTATGGCGGCCTGGGGGGAAGGGGGATGGTGAGGGGGATAGAGGGCATTGGATTGGGGTATGGGCCTCCTATATCCTCACTCACTCGATGAAACACAGCGTAAGCGCTGTTTCACACCGGTTTTCTGCGAGGCCGTGGTATTACTCCGGTCGAGCCGGCCCATTCATGCCGAAGCGTGGCTCTCCCACGGATAATGGTTACTATCAGGCCAAGATTTGTATAGAAAAATATATACGGAAACCGGAGAGGTTATATTTTCTATGTCCGCAACTGAACACTAGCCGTGGAAAAATGAAGCGTACATAATTACTAAAATAAGTAACAAGTTTTTCGCAAACTTAGGTATGGCGGTACGAAGTTCGGAGGGTCAGCTAGTTTCAAATAAATAGTAGATTATAATTTGTTATAGTTCTCTTGCCTAAATTCCAAACTATACGCCAGTCAATATACCGAGAATGTTGAACTCCATTGTAACATATTTTGATTTTCATAATTTAGGATTGGGTACCGTTCTCAAATACGACATCACCATTGACGTGCTTTTATATAAAAATAGTTTACATAGAAACATAGATTACATATTGTATGGTATTCCATAGCTTAACATACGGAATGAAAAATATCATGTAAGCGCAAAGAGCGCAATATCAAATTATTTATATTATTTTCATACAAGTATGAATGCAGTATACAATTTATAAAGGAAAGTGCTTAATCAACACATACAAGTACGAGGTCGGCACATATCCATACTATAATTTTAATGTATAAAAATTCAAATTGAGTGATACATAAATCACAGTATGAATATGAGCCCTTACACAATATCTTAGAATAATCACAAAAAATATATAAAACTAATAATAATGGTAACTAAATCTAGCACAGCGTAACTATTGGGCACTGTTTGTACACCTTATAATTCAAGTATGTTAACGAAACAAGTTGAAATTATGTCGTGCTTATGGAATTTTACTTGTGATGAGAATGGAAGCAATTCAGAAATAAATAAAATATTGCACCATATATAGATTATTCACTGTATTTTAAATTAAATTTTGTACTATCTTGGTTGAAGATAAACACACTGTAAGAAGATTCGAGAAGGATTCTAATGGTACAATGTAGCAGTACAAGAAAATTTAATTTTATTTCATTTGTACAATTGTTAGGCTAGTTCTACCTTTTAGAGTTTTTCGCAAAGAAGTCTTATAATCAAATGTAAATATAAAAATAACTGAATATGTAATAGCATAATTTAATTTCTTCGTCGTTTAATCAACGGTTCTGTCGTTCATTGATGATTCTATCAACGTTAAGGTGGAAGGTAGATTTATTGGTTATTAGGGATTTGCTGTGATTGTGTGAGAGAGAATAAAAAGTGTATATATAACGTGGATATAACCATATCAGAAACATGATTTCAATTTATTAGTTTCTACAAGTCAATCTGTGAACCTTAATAAACGAAATATTCAAATTGACATGGTACATTCATTAAAAGGTAAAATAAAATGTAAATGATAAAAAAATTACTCAGAAAAGCAGATCTTGTAGATATCCAATACAGTGCCCAAGTATATAAAGAGTATACACTTAATAGAATAGGTATACAATATTAGGAATAACACTTGAGATCTCAAGCCATAAACAATAGTACTGTAGAGGAATCAGACACCGACGATAATGCTTCGAGAGAAACATCTTTTAACATAACTCTTTTGATATGAGTTCATGATTCGAGAATATCTTATTATTTAATACACTTTTGATTTGAGTACATACTTCGAGAAAAAAGTTATTAGAATACACTTTTGATTTAGAGCCCTAATATATACCTATAATAACCGATAACATTGGTGTCTCCTCAATCAGTGCCCATTACAGCAAAGCCATCATAAAACTGAGCTCTTTCCGACATTCCGTTTATCTTATTACTGGAGGTTTGTTTAAATATTCGAGATCCTCGATTA
This sequence comes from Hyphantria cunea, assembly GCA_003709505.1. NCBI lineage: Eukaryota > Metazoa > Arthropoda > Insecta > Lepidoptera > Erebidae > Hyphantria > Hyphantria cunea. Next base: position 716,728 of record PKRV01000209.1, on the reverse strand, counting down.
CTAAAAAATTACTTGCATTTATATCAGGAATATAAATATGGAATTATGGTAATGGTTTAGAAAGGAAGATTACAAGGTCCAGATCTTATCGCAGTGTGATGTAATATCATAATGACAGGGCTTTCGAACTAAACACAAACAGTAGTTTTAACATTATGTTGGTCGAAGAACAATCTGCATATACAAATATGTTAAGTTAGTTTATATACGCTGCAAAAACACAAAAAGTTTAGCCAAAGATTGACCTTAAATGAACACGCTTAAAAGATTGTTTTTATATATTTTTTGCAACCAGACCATAGTTAGTATTACCTATTATAGAGCAAAGACATTTAATATAGAACAAAAGTTGCGAAAATATTTCATGTAGGGGTTTCTGGATCAGGCGTTGATAAAACGTGCGGATAAAATGGCATAACTTATAATACGAAGGTTTAATGATTGTGATGGAATCAGGTAATGTTACAATACTAATAAAAGGCAATAAAAATATTATGCAATTATTAAAATAATTACAAGTCCACCAACTATATATTTAGTGGAATGCAAATGTATATAAAGTACTACCTAACAAATAAAAATACCAGTTCCTAACACACTTGACTAATTTTTTCAATTTTTTATGGCGATTTTAAATGGTGGTCGCTTTAAATATATGTGTGTCTTATCATACAACAACAGTTCACATGCAAATGAGAAATTACTAGAACGTAATAAGTTGCATATTTACTAAGAATAAATTATTAAGGGAAGTTCGGATTTATTTTAAAAATTTCACGCTCGTACGCTTAGTAAATTTTATGACGTTATGTCATAAAATTTAGCTTAAAATTGCACCCATAAGCCCGCTTCTGTTCGTTATTTACCTGCAGGAGTACAGGAATAACCGCTACCGTTGTATAGGAATAACTGTTACCGTTGTACAGGAATAACTGTTACCGTTGTACAGGAATAACTGTTACCGTTGTACAGGAATAACTGTTACCGTTGTACAGGAATAACTGTTACCGTTATACTCGAATAACTATTACCGTTGTACAGAAATAACTATGTTGACTGACCAGGTAAACATTAAATACCACGTCGAGCGAATGAACACATTGATTTCTTTACATATTCGATGAAGTATTTTTCTTTTAATTAAACCAGTATCAAATAGGATAGTAAAAACCCAATGAATTCTTGAAGTAGCACCTATTTACTATATTTTATATAAACTTGTGTGAGATCAGTGACAAGGATTAAATTCTAATATATGATTGAGAAGAAGTTAGGTAGTAAATTACAAAGCTTGTGATGGCAATCACAGCTAATAATCAATTTGCATTCCTTTAGTATTTAGTATGTAAACTACGTACATTACAAGCGTCCAATAAAATGACGGCGATCCAAGATCGACGGCATGTGCAACTCTACACGCCTATCTGTATATGTGAGTATATTAGTATACAAAAAGTAGTGTTCTATGCCTTCGATGTGAGAGGACAAAGTCGAACGATAAACGGTTTTAAACTATTGCGATGTCTATGGTCGGGTTGTTTAATACATGTAAATAACTGATATAGTTTTTTTGGTACTGGAGTAACTTTAGACATTAATGAGTAAAAAATAATTTAATGTAATTCTAACGCAGCTGAAGAAATCAGTAAAAGGATTTAAAAAAACGATTTCGAATACTTTTTTTTTAACATTGTGCACGAAATTTGTCACGTAATCCTTTACCTCTTATCAAAGCCATAGAGAATAATATCGATAGATAACAATGAGCACTATTATGAAAAAATATTTTTCTAATCTGCGAATAATTGTAAAATATAATATTTTAGGTGGGTTAATAATAACATGTATCTACTTAAAGCGGACATGTATAATTTAAATATACAGCAGATCCGATATACACATTTTATATGATAACATTATAAATAGTGAGAACCGTGTTTGAGTTACTTCACTAATCAGAGAACCATATATACAAATGTAATGCAATAATTACTGTGGAATATGCGGTGAGAACACGGTCAGGCCGGCGATGTGGCAAATCGTATGCAAAAACCTCTTATCTCTAACTATTCTGTTGAACATTCCGCATTACTTCAGTTTTCACTTTCTATGAATCAACTATAAGTTGGTCAAATTAAGAAGGACGGATTATATAATACCTCCCAGCGATCGTTTGTAAACGATATAATTACCGCAACTGAAGTGTTGGAAATTATTCACCAAAACATGCAATAGATTACTATCGGTTAGTTCTATAATAAGAAGTTTTTATCCTTAAATATATTTGCATTATAGTTGCAGTAAAATAGCTGCATTGATCAAATTAATCGACAATTTCATACGTTGCCACTTGCTTGAAGTCCGCGGCCTTGAATGGTCAAACTAAGTTTACTATCTAGAAAGACCAATAGTAAGTTTTTTTAGGAATATTGCAATTTGCAGTGCGAAGGTAGCAGTATCATTATCAATAAATATCTTTGATTTAACTTTCTTCGTCTGTAAATAATGTTTATAAATATTTACAAGTTTATTTCTTTACTAATTAAAGGGTTCTAAAATGGCAACATAAATTGTTTCCAATCACAGGTTATGGTATTTGGTTTTTTAGATTGGGTCAAAGGAAGAAATTTTTGCAGAAGTAAACATTAAAAAAACAAAATGCTACAAAAATCAATGTTCAGCGAACACAAAAATATTTACAGTCAGCAATTCGATATACAATACCTTTTTATTAAATTTAAAATGTCAAAGGCTTTGTAATGAAATTTAAGTTTTAACATTAAAAAGGAACGTGCATGTCGAATTGTGGTATATATTATCTTCTACATTTTAAGATTCATAATGGTATACATATTTTTAAATATATAGTAAAAACACTTAGAATCATTAGCCTACCAACATTCGCACTGCATAAAACGTCACATTTACCACCCATTGCATTAACGAATTAAATAAATCGCAGTTATAAATAAGCCTAATATTAAAATTATGTGTACCTATTTGTGCACTAAAGATGTGAGCCTCTTAATTCCCGTTTTGGTTGTAGTGCCTTTGGTTTTCTTAGTCTGCTCCTTCACACCCCTGAAATATTAAAAGAGTATTAAAATTAATTTTACAATAGTCTTAGTCAATCATAATAAACATTCATTTAACACACAACGCCATCTTGTCCCAAACTAAGCAGAGCTTGTGTTATGGGTACTACACAACTGATATGAATACATGTATACTTTTTTGTAAATAGAGAATACATACATATTATGCATACAAAACACGGAACAGCAGTCGCATACCCTACCGCTGCGCCACGGAGGCAATCGTAAATATTACATACAGTCTATATACACTACTCAATAATATTATTTTTGTAATTGAATTCATTACTACAGAAAAATAAATTATATGATTCAATTACATAATCTCTAACAACAAATCAATAAAATGAGTCTTTATATAAACTAGAAAGAGTGTTCATTACTTTCATATCTTTATATTCTAACAATCAATCTATCAACCAATTACGGGTTCGAAATTCACCACTTTATCGCCAACGTGAGCACAAGGCCAAAACAAGCAGTCATCTTAGCTTATAAGAGTTAACAAGAATATGTAAGAGTGTTATTTATTAAAAGAAAAGATAAAAATGTTACAATTTGTTAGTACTTTTTTTATTAGATTATGTGTTCTTTGATCATAAAAGTAAGTTTTAATTAACTAGACCATTATTGGTAGGCTCTTAATCTAAATACTGCACTTCAAACAAAACAACAAACAACAACCCATAATGTCCCACTGCTGGGCTCGGGTCTCCTCTCAGGAGAGGGTTAAGGCCATACGTCCCCACGCTGGCCAAGTGCGGGTTGGGGACTGGCAAGAATACGTTGTGGCTACGTAAATCTTGCCGTTGGATGTTTTTAAGCCGCCCGAAGGCCTCCAACTAAGCTTCACGACTGTTATCGTATGATAACAACCGGGACCGACTGCTTAACGTGACCTCCGAATCACGAAGACGCTCATGGTAACATACCACCAGCGGTCACCCATCCAGGTACTGACCGCGCCACCGTTGCTTACCCTCGATGATTGTTTCTAATCACCGAGTGCAACTGGGCTATGAGCGCCTTACTGCACTTATTTGACGTCTAAAATAGTTTTTTTTTACGTTGTAGGACCTCGACTTGGTGACACAGAAATCCAAGACACGAAGAGAACTCATTGTCATATGAACGAGGCCACTGTCGTTAGTTGAAAGTAGCATTTCCGATATGGTAAGGAGGCCACTACGAATAAAATTCAGGAAAAAACTTGAACAGATCAAATAACGATCATGCTTTACAGACCAGACACAGATGTAGCTACAAAATAGTAGTAGTATAAAGTTTGGCGGGAATTTAATATATGGATATGGATAAGCCAAAACATATTAATAATAATAATAAATATTTCAGACGTCTAATACACAATGCCATCTAGTCCCAAACTAAGCAGAGCTTGTATTATGGGTACTAAGCAACTGATATAAATACATATATATTTTTATTTTTTAAATACATACATATCATACATAGAAAACACCCATACTCCGAAACAAACATTTGTAGATCATACAAACATTTGAACCGACCCGGGAATCGAACCCGAGACCTCAAGAACAGCAGTCTCATACGCTACCGCTTCGCCACCGATGCAGTCAATATTGGAAGTAGCATAGCTCTTTTTTTCTGTTCGTTTGTTTTACTCAGATTTTTTTTTAATCCTCAAGACTTATCATTTTTGCACAGAGTTTACTTATATATTTGTGTTGATGACATTATAATTTGTGTCTAAAGGTATGTACAGTTCACAAAATGTTTAGTTAAACTAAAAAGTTACGGTTATGTGCACAGAAAAGGTAGAAATGCTATGTAGGCAGGGCACGCGCCAAAATTAAGAACAAATACTTCTAAGATCTTGGGTGGCATCAACTGAACGCTTTAATACACGTGTTACTTTCGTTGGGAATGTAGCAGCGTAAAAAAAAATTACTATGCCGAACTGCGCCATAATTGCGTACCGAAAACGAAGCAAGTACTGCAATTCACTCAAAGGACATATCGTCGCATTCGCTACCACTGCGCCACAGAGGCAGTCAAACTTATTTTGGGGATAAATTTTTGAGAATATATGTTTTAATAAAAAGTTTAGAGCTGCCAGACCAATAAAACAGAATTGATTAAACAAAAGATAGTATGTAAGTTCTTTGGACGAAATAATAAACGTGACATATATATTTTTAGTAATATAAGTTAGTTTATGATATTAATCCAACGGCTTCCTCCGTAAATTGTACAACTAATGTTTCACCTTTCAATAATAATGAAGACGATAATAGTATTAATGAAGATTATCTATTACAAAATTTATATTCATTTTTTTCCAATTTTAGTATGCAAGTTATATCACACATTTCGGGCAGTATAGTTCATGTCCTAATGAAATCAATACATTGCGACATTTGTATAGGTGCACTATTATCTCATAATACAAATTGATTGCATAAATTCATTATTTTTAAACACAAAGGTAGTTTACTCTATCCGTCAGATGATGTTATCATAATTTGTAAAGTTACCGAGTCCGTAATCCGAGTGCAAACTGACCACTTAAAGTGTGTAAATATAAATAGCATACTTATGCAAGTCTTACGACAGATCATGGGATACTTATGCAAGTCTTATACAACTTCAAATCACGTTTCTGACTTAATAAAATGTGTAAGTGAAAAATAGATAAATATTGGAATGCATTTTATTTAAAAAAATAACAATTTACGAAAGGACGCAAAAAGACGATTTTAAAATAAAATAAATATACTTTATTTCAGGGTCAATATATAGTAATAGAAACATAAAATATTTATTGGGACGAATTAGGATAGACTTTGTTATGTGTGTATAATATTATTGATCGTTAATGTGTGCGTCTAGGCGACAAAGTGTGTCCTATACTTGCTGCTCGACACCACTTCTAAGTATATTCCTTTGTTCTGTGGTTGTATGGATTGGTTTATCCACATAATTAGATCATTGACGTCATTGGTCTATAGACTAAAGTTATCTAATTTATAGAAGTAATTATATAGGTACAGTTCACAAAATACAAATGTGTGTATGTACCTATATTGACACTATGCAGTAAGACAGTATAATTTCGTTTCTGAACATCCAATATTTATGATTTTTGATTATTGGTCCATCTACTCTAATCACTTTAATTTACTGAGATATAAAAAATTACGTATAAATTGTACAAATTCAATACTACATATGTATGACTTCTGGTTACTGAATGTAAGCTATGTAAAATTACTTGGTACTCGGCATCATTTTCAAATATATCCATGTCTTCGGTTCGAGGTTCAAATACATTGCAAACCCGATCACTATATTCAAAATAATAAAAAAGTTAAAAAAAAATATGTTGACAACTACACGTTTCTAGACCCTGTCATTTGGATACAATATCGCAACAGATAAATAAAACGTAAATTGATTTGTCATTGTCTATGCATCTTCGCATGACCATCAAACAAATAATTTACAGCTTACTTTATAATATCAAGGTATATATGAGATTTTACTGTATATAATTATCATATAATATTCTGAAACGATCACAATGTATATGCTGCATTGACATTATTGCGCAATCGTTGCCTAATTAAAACATCTTTTACATTACTTGCAGTGTCATAATATTCGAACCGAACGTAAAAAAGTTCGAATAAAAACCTAATTTAAATTCTACACCTTCTGCCTGTGAAAAGGATTATTTTATTTATTAGTATTAGTATTGTACCCTGTGTTGCGGAGGACTATGTTATTTGCCTCTGTTCCATACTATGTATAGTACAAAACAACACAACTAACACCTTTGAGTTTCAAATAAAGTGTTGTCCCAAACCAACACTCAGCGCAGTAGGAAACTGTGATGTGACCGCTTAAACCACTACATTATTAGTATAGACAACTGTCAAACAGACATGTCACAAACACAATTTGTCAATAAGATATTGTAGATAGTTGGAGATCGTTTTTTTTTTTTGCGAAAGACGGTCCCCATTTCATGTCATCCACTTTTTTTAATATTTTTTATCATTAATTCCATCACGACGAAGACTTGAAGACTCCAAGACTTAGAATTGAAGACTTTAAATACTTGACATTGGCAGAAATAGCTGATCCGGCTGTTTGCCATATCATCAAAAGAAGAAGAAGAAGAATTGTAGATAGTTTTTTATGAAAGTAGCACTTACAAGTAGCGCGTGAGGTCTTCAATGTCGACCAGCATGGAATCTTGGCCCATGTGCAGTTCGTCGCGTGCCATCAACAGCTTCACGAGTGTATCATTCAGAGATTCAATTTGAGAGTGCAATTCATTCACTATTACCTGTAAAAGTTAGTACATAATTATATCTTGAGGATATGTTTGTAGTGACCCTCAGGAGAGTAAAGCCGATCGCAAGTTAGATTCCCAGACATTGTCAGGTGAAAAAAATTGTATGATGAGCACGATCTTTTGTTTTGTATCCGGGTGTAATTTATTGATAATATGTATGTACATATTTAGAAATATTAAACTAATTATGTTTATCGACAGTCTGTTTACTCTAGTACAGTAATGTGCCAGGTTTTAAATGTTATATTATAATAGGAATAGCATTTTTTTAAATATTACTGAATATAAGTAAAAAGTAATCTTAGATACTTTCGGCGGCTATGGAATGTCTCTTTACTGGCCTATTGTAAATAATAGCTGGTCTAGTCAAGAAGCTATTTTTAACAACTAATATCGTTTCACGAAAAAAAACGTTAGTATGTATCTCAATATTATAATAAGTCAACTAATACTGTCAATATCAAAAGCTTTAAATAATAAATATTATTACTATTCAAAATAATATCTTAATGTCACATTGAGATACCCTTTAATTAATGTACTTTGTATTTATGTACTGCATATAAAATAGTCTTATCTTTATTGACCAATCAACCCACCAACGTAGAGAAAATCTGTTTAACCTTGCGTACTGCACTTTCTTTTACATAATAAATAAACTACGGTTATCAACTATATTCCCTAAAAATTAAGGTACATAATTAAAATCATCCTACTATTCTTCAATCACTTTGACAGTTACACAACATCCTATTTGAATATACCTATACATCAAATAAACACAGTGAACAAAATCACAAAGGCCTTACACAATAGTCATTGTGGTTGGATTAATTCATTGTATGAATGGTTCGTGACTCAGATCTCAAAGAAACAGATCTTGTACAAGGTCAACTAGAGTTTTGATAAATATGTGCATTAAAAATACTATTTCACAGTTAAAATTCAGTTAAATTTGTTATATTTAAGTAACATACAAACGGAACGTGCCACAATTTGTAGACGGTTTCAGTGAGTCATATGACAAAAACAATAACGTAACAATTTGAATATATTAAGTGGGACGAAGCACATTGTTGCATGAATATTTATGAAAGATACATGTTTAAAATTACACAATTACAGTTCTCGAGATATGCATTTAGATATAAATGTATAAAACACATCTTGAACACAGTGATTGCTAAGCAGCAGTAAATAAAATCTGACAAGTGATTGTGCTAAAGTTCCATTTTCATGGTATTAGGGAAAATGAGTAGACAAGTCACCTGATGATAAGGGACTATCGCCGTTCGTAGATACCTGCAACTGACAAGTATCATCCTTGTAGCCCTTTTTCCCCAGACCCAGAGCCACCCTGTATATAGTCTCGGATAACGTCCCGCTCGAAATCGCTCAGCTTGGTGTGTGCGTTACTCTGAGGGATTGCATCAGAAATGAAGTGATCCGGCAGAGAAATAAGGTCTTTGATGTAGCCCATCGGATTACCAAGCCTCAGTTGCTGTGGGTTGGCCATATTAGCCGCAGAATTGACAACAGCTGGGGTAGAATAGTTGGAGCTCAGCTGGAGTGGAGACAGCGTTTCGGCAAACGCAGTGTAGGACTTCCACAGGCTAGGTGGGGCTTGGGGCGATGGTTTGGTAAAGATGGCTGGCAGGAACTGGATGCGACTAGCCCAAAATCGATGAGACTGGCGTGCAAAGGGAGAAGCCTATGTCCAGCAGAGGACTACAATAGGCTGATGAACGTCCTGCACTAGGTGAAAAGGAGAACAATATATTTCTGAGACTGTGGTATCACTACGGTCAGCCAAGCTTTGGCACCAATTGTGTTGAAGGATGGCTCTCCTACAGTGGATACATGTTTGTAATCCGGCTGCAATGCATATTATGGTGTCATGAAGATCATTATTTCGTAATGTGTACGGTAGATTCATATCATAAGGAACTCCTCATTTTCTCATCATGACTCTCTTATTTGTTTGTGCTGGTTAGATCGCTCTTCATAATTTTATATGCATGCTGCACTAAGCATTAGTACCTATATTTGCTCGATATTTTTTTTTTTAGTGACTCCGAGCAAGATCAATTTATCGCACCCGAAACGCTCTGCATACTAAATTTTATGAAAATTTTTGAAGTAATTTCCGAGATTGAGATTATATATATATTTTATACATATACAAGAATGGCTCGTTTAAAGGTTCAAGGCATATACATAGCCATATATATATAAAAGTAGGTAAGTAGGAGACATTGAATGGCAGTTGTTAGTTGACTGAGTAATTTTATGCCAAATTATATATTCTCTGTACAGTAAGCGATGTTTTCAAAATTTTCGTCTATAATGTAGCATTGTAAGAGTTGTATCAAGGCTTACATTTTGATTATGAGTTAAAATTACATTATTCTCATGTATTCAATTGTATAATGAGTTAACAAAGCTAATGGCATAGTTATTCTTTACATTACTCGCGGAAACCAAAAATGAATTAGTTTTTATCTATTGCTTAGACATTTAGAGTAGTATAAAATATTTTTTGTGTTTAATTTGAATAACACAGCATTTAAGCACGAGTTCCGAATAGATTTATCTGTGCTCATATTTGCATATTATGTAGTCTCTTAGTCTAATTATATACAAATAGTAGTTAAGAATGTAATGAATTTAAGAAGAATTTTAAAGTAACAGAAAATTAGCACACATTAGCGACGTAAATTACTAACTACATTACTCCATAAGTAAAGTTATTTGTTTTAATATGTGTATGTCACCGTAAAATTGTAAATACCGTTAGATTATAATCTATCTCGCGAGATTGCAAACTGTAAAACTGTGTAATACTGCTTACAATTTAACACATTATTTCTGCCCTTCCTTCCTTTCTTCCCTTTTTTCTTTAGTTCACCCTTATTTTACGCGTGGAAACCTCCTCGGGCCTTCACCCCACCGGGGTTTGCGGCGGGGCGGTGTGTCGGAATCGAACCGATTAAACCACACGGTGTGCCACTGCGCCTGAGACGGGAGAGATCCGGAAACCGCTTTCTTACGCCATCCGCATTCTTTAGTTCACCCTGCCTTAAGCAGTGAGCGTTATTCTCCATTATTGAACAATAAACTACATTCAGTAAAAATATCGAGTTTACATTTTTTTAAATTAAAAATGGGAAAAGCAAAAACACACTTTAATCAGACCAAATTATAACATGAAAATAGTTCTACCTCTTGGCTTCATTATAAAATCCAAACCCATTAAATGCCCAAACTAGAGGTAACTCTAGTTTGGACTTAATGTGACTTTACGAGTAGCTCTTGATAAGTCCTCTTTCTTTATTGTATAGGAGTTTAAACGAACAGAGGGGTCATGCGATGGTTAGTCACTAGCGACGCTCATGGTTTTTTACAACTAAAAAGTCACAAGTGCGTTGCCGCCCTATCAACCCCTGACAGCAGAATCAGGAGGGTTTTGGTTCAGGCCCGTATGGGTGGGTAGCGTATTACCCGGGTAAAAAATCCTTGCTTGACAGAAAAGTGGTGACACACTGTAACAACCCGTGTTACACAGGCAAAAATTCCTGGCTTGTCAGAAAATGGGTGATACTCTGGCACAACCGTGTTACCTGGGTAAAAAATCCCTAGCTTGTGAGAAAATAGGTGATACTCTGGAACAACCCGGGTAAAAATCCCTGGCTTGTCAGAAATTAGGTGATGTAGCTAGTTCAGAGGCCAACAAGACTGTGGAAATACCTGCAACTGTGCAATGTTCATGTCGGTGAGCAGCTGCCGCGACACGCGACGTCGGTCTGGCGCGAGAGGAGCGTTGGCCTTGGCCATACTACACTGAAGCATCTCTGTTACCGGCGACACCGGTCTGTTACGGCGTTCGCGCTGTAACAACACATTAATTATGTAAATCGGCACAATTTTTCAGTTGATGTAAAAAAAAATTAGCTACAAATATACATAACAATCGAACTTGACTACACGGTTGGCCTAGTGGTTTCAGTGGTCGCCACACCGCTTCCTACTGCGCCAAGTGTTGTGGGTTCAAATCCTACATGGGACAATACTTTGTGTGATCCATAAATTATTGTTCTAAGTCTGGGTGTACTTTGTGTCCGTTTCATGTATGTTTGTAAAGAACCCCGTGACACAGGAATGTATATTCCTAATGCGGGAGTTGTCTTTAAAAAAAAAAAAAAAAAAAAAAAAGAACTTCAATCATAAATATCAATCCATCTGAGTGTGAGTCATGTAAAGCAATTTTTAATTATTTTAAAAGAATCGTGAAAAGCTATTTGCTTTTTGCTTGACTTAAAATATATAATCAAATATGGTTTGAATGTAAAAAATCCATTTTTTTTAAATAAATATATTGAAATTATTACACTTCCATTTTTATTTTACTTTATTAGTCTTATAAAATAGTTATTTATTTTACAAATGGGTATTCGTAAATTTTTTATTAAGAAGATTAGTATTTCAGTCAATTTTCGTTTTTTTTCATATTCTCTAATTACTACTCGTATTAGTTTATCCTGTGAAATATTTCAAATTATATTCGAAAACAAAATTCTTGTTATCCATCCAATCCATTGCACAATTTTTTAGATTGATGGATAAATATATTGTAGATTGGTGTAATTTTAAATATATAAACGTATTAAAAATAATAAAAATAGTGATAATATACTTTGTTAACTGATTTTCTACCTTTCAAATGTGTTCAACTTTGCAGCCAATTTGCTACTGAGGTTGTTTTCAACAACCGTGTTGAGATAAAGTCATGTGAGCATACAATTAGAAAAAGATTGGGAACTAAAAGTGGGTAAAATATATACGTAGTTAGTGCCTTACCTCCATTTGTATACGAGCCATTTCTTTAGCTTGTGCTAAAGCGATCCTGGCCTCAGTTTGTAGAGTTGCTTGCAGCACATAGAAATCCGACTCCTTAATCTCAATATGTCCCAGGGAATGTGATGATCTGGATTTTGTATTCTTTAATGATAGTGACGTAGGGCGAAGCTTAGCACCTGCAACAATTTTTATTTTCACATTTACAAAGTTTTGACAAGACATTTGCTTTTGTTGCTATATCAAATAAATAGCTTGAAGAGCCAATGTGCTATTCCAAAGAGTTAGGGCAGTAGCCCAAACTACCCAAAACAGCTCTCCCTGCAGCTTATCTGCTTATTGTTCCTTGGACTGATTGCAGAATAGACACCAAAAAACCATTTACAAAGAATTTTTAGCCTTGAAGTCTGATACAATGGTTACAACATTACTGTAAAGTTAAAGCCTACACTTACTTTATCTATAATACAAATACTATTAAGCTGAAAAGTTGTTTGCATGCTTTAATACCCATGTCTAGAAATAACGATTTCAATAAAAAAATATACCTCAGCATTGGTACAATAGCTTCAGAGAGGGCCTAGACAAAATTGCAGATGCAATCATAAAAATCAGTACACTAATTGTAACAAAATTGTATCTAACTATATAACACATAAGATACAAACACAGAGACCACTTTCTTTGAAGTCAACTGTTGTTAAAATAAAAGAAAGTGGAATCAGTTGTAAGTTGATCAATAAAATATTGTAAGATTATAATGATACCATTGTGACAATAATGATTAGCGATAGTTTTTTTTAGTAGTTCTATAGTTACAAACACCAACTAAACAGTAGTTGTTTACAGTTAATTGTGTTAAATCATTCACACACACCACCAAGTGATTGGAAACAATAAACAGGTTATACTTACCACCTTGTACAGTGCTGATTTTGTCATTTTTTGTGATGTTTACCGATAGGGGCCTTGTTTGATATGGGTGATTGTAACTAGACTTGCTAAAAATGCTTGATCGTGACAAACTTTTTGTATTATTGTAATTTTTTTCTAAGTCTGATGCTTGAGATTCATTGTCAGATGCTGTTTCATTCATAAAACATATTTGTAGATTCATCCCTGCACCATACACCATAATACATATAAAACAACATAGTATTACACATACACATTTACAACTTGCATTCTATGAAAAGAAATGATAAATTAAAATAAACTTTATGTTGATTTCAATAGAATGCAATTTGTAACTACTATATGCCTGGAACCAAAACCCAAAATATTACAATTTACAATGAGTAAACATAAAAAAGTTCTTAACTAAGTAAGTTAATTGCACCAAAACATAATTTAGTACATCTCAATGACTTTGATCCATTAGTATAATTTATATCATAAAATATAATTACATGTCATACATACATTACATATAGGAACTATGAGATGATATTAATTTTGTTTGTTTATAAATGTGTACTTATAGTACAATTATAAGAGGTTGGTGTCTGTACACTGAAGATGTGGAATAAAAACTAATGAAGGAGGTTTTTATTTAAGTAACAATTCAAACAGCTGTTGTTAGATTTGTTTATCTGTTTTTATGGGTACTAATCTCAGAAGTGATTTAACCAATTTGGATGTGATTTCGTTCAATTATTATTATGAATTGCATTGCAGTAAAGTTAATTTAACATTAAGTCTTTAATTAATGGCATCGGTTGTCAAATAAAAGAGATATCACTTTAAAGAAACACTGCCAGAACAGAAATTAATGCAAGCTGAGCCGGAGGCAACCCATAGTACATAACTCCTTTTAAAAATTCATCTTCCCCCAGCCGTTTTACTCGATTATGTCAGAACAAGGGTTAATATTTTGAGTGTTTGTATGTATATTTCTTTGATTCACTTTGTAGCCTAACCAATTCCTTGGATTTTATGGTTCGATGGAGTTTATGAATTCTACAAAGTAAGCTGCCATTAAGTTAAAAAATAGTACATAGGGCTTGGCTTTTATGGTTCAATGGAGTTTATGAATTCTACAAAGTAAGCTGCCATTAAGTTAAAAAATAGTACATAGGGCTTGGATTTTATGGTTCGATGGAGTTTATGAATTCTACAAAGTAAGCTGCCATTAAGTTAAAAAATAGTACATAGGGCTTGTGTTACAAAGGCCAACTTATAACGCTTTCAGATCACATTCCTTAAAATACTAGTAATATTGATTACTTCTTTTAGAGCTGTTTGTTAAACACAAAATATAGGTAGGTATGCAATTTTCTTTTTTTTAATTATTGAGAATAGAAAAACGGCACAGTACAATCAATTTTGTCTAAAATAGCACTTAAGTAAATATTCAAATAAATAACGAAATATTTCGGACATCTTACACACAACTCTATCTAGTCCCAAGCTAAGCAGAGCTTGTGTTATGGGACAACTGATATAAATACATATATATGTTTTTTTGTAAATATAATAAAGAAATACGCATATTATACATAAGAAACCACCAAACTCCGAAGCAAATATTTACAGATCATACAAACACAAAGTAAAAAGTAAAGTATTATTGTGTTATATGTATAAGTATTTTTTTAAGTATCATTATATTTGTTTTAATTGGGAAAATGAGACTGTGTGTACAAACATTAGAAAATTTAAATGATTATTATTTCAATAATCTATTTTCCAATTTTATTTTGGGTAAATATAGTGTGCAATAAGATTAATGATTGAGACTGATTTCATTTATGGTCTTTCCAACATCAGTCCTCCGAGGTAATTAAGAGTTTTCGGGTCAAAAGAACACATAAATTAGGTTGAGGAGAATTGAAATGACAAGGCAACTGGGTTAAAATATAGGGCAAGAGTTGGATAGGTTTGAGGAAAAGATACTAATTTATGTTTAAGAAGTTGTTAGTCATAACATTCTATCAATGAAATAGTAAAATATCTCAAAAATATAGTAAAAACATACACCTATTGTTATGGTTTACATATCATATGTTAGAGCCTTTCTATAACCACAACAAAGAAATAAAACAGTTAAAACCATTCTTACCACTTTGTAGTCGAGAATGTAAGCTTGGTTTTTTTCCTGGTCGATCTGTATAGCCCATGCTGTAATATTCATCTGCATCAGCTCCCATAGCTAACCGTCTTCTGATTTCTTCTCTGTCATTGCGTTTCTAGAACCAATTAGTTTCTTTAAGTAAAGCAGGTCATAAAAACATCTGCTACAGCTTGACTAAATTATTGAACTAAGAATATTAAACTGCATACATTTCTGTCATAAGCATCGGTGATGTTAACGATTCTTGTAAATTTTTCTAAGATATTAGGGTTGTTATCAGTAACATTTGGCCATTCAATTTCTGTAAGAGCACACTCAGCTGTGCCTATAGCTCTCGGACTTAGAACTGAATCTTCCGAGTTGTCGGTAATTATATTGAAAGGGCCATGGTCGTATTTAAGAAACTTAGTCTTAAACAGGTGCAAAGTTTTCTTGAATCCAGATTTTTCAAACGGAGCATCAAAATTAGCTCCTTCGCGGATTTCATCTGAAGGTTTGCTAAGTTTCCTCCGAATATTCGTTACTAAGTTTTCGAACATAATTAAAACTAATCAGTCTTCTTTATTTTGGCAATAATATGGCACGGACAACTTTTGAACAAAGATAACTGTTCAACGTAAGAGGTAAACAAAAAATGGATGCAGTCCTGTCAACTCCTGTCACGTTGACATTTAGGGCAAGGTCAAGATGTGTTCCATTTATAATAACCCCATAATAAGTATGCGTTCGTAAATATTCTTCAACGAATTGTGCATAGGAAAAAGAACTTACAAGGCAACAAATGTTGTCAACTGATTCATGGTTATCATACGTTATTGTGTATAAATCCAATAAAAACCGAGTATCCTTCTTGTAATGTCTTTGTTCCGTATTAACAAAATATGGCATTGACGCCATCACTTTGATAATTGATTGAAAAAATTAATTAAACAACAGAAACTTATTGCAAAATTAGCACCACTCGCACACCAAGTGACTGACTTGATATTAAGTAAGAGACTGGCAGTTTGCTACTACGCCACCGCTGAATCACCTTAGAAAGCTAAACGTACTACCTATTGATAATTAACTGTTACACATGGCTGCGGCAGACGTGGATCAAACGTGAATGTGCGGTTACCGTTAATTTAACACCGCGGAATTCAAATAGTTGGTCAGTTCTTATAACTTTACTTGTGCAATTAGTTTGTCTCAGAGACAAAGTTAACAAAACATTATTGACTGCAATATGTGCAATTTAAAAAGTATTATTGGCCAACGTGATATAGGTAGCATCCCAAAACCTCTTTTCTAAGGAGAGGCATATGTGAAATTTCATGAAAAAAAAAGCTTTTGAAAAAGACACTTTATTATTTCCCATTTTCATTATTATAACAGCACCTTATAATAAATAAAAGAGTAAACAATGATATCTTTAGCTTAAAAATACCTTAAATTACAATTTACTTTATCATAATAAGAATTTTGATGTAATATTTCAAGATATAGGAAAGAATTATGAAAGTTAGTTCAAACATCTGTGTTATGCTTACAGCAGGCATAAAGATTTACTAGGTATCCTAAATCCTGATCTACATTAAGATACTTAAAATAAAATTATAGAGCGTACCTAATAACTACTGTACGTGGACATCAGCACTATAATAACCGTCGTCAAAGTAGCCAATTTATTTACTATCTATATATTAACTTCGGTACCCATGTCCATTTGTATGGCCCAAAATAGTATAGGGACGTAACTTACCCGCCTCTCAGCCTCTTTTGCCGCTTTCAAGTGATTCTCAATGGCGTCCAAATCTAATTTTGGTAAAGCTGTTTCTATGTTATATACATCAAAACACCCTGAAATAAAAATAAATGTTTTTATTTCGCTTAAGGTCGGTTTTCTTTTTAGTACTAAATTACTTACTGAAAAATATCAATATTTATCCCGGTGAGCCCCAGTAAGGTGATGACTAGGTAGAGGGACATCCACACGATAAATCTATAAATATATATCTAAATATATATA
>PKRV01000209.1:669790-699226 GCA_003709505.1 Hyphantria cunea | reverse complement strand
TGCTTATATATATATATATATATATATATAAATAAATCTATGGATCACACAAAGTGTTGTCCCATGTGAGATTTGAAACCAACAACACTCAGCACAGTAGAAAGTGTCAAGGTGACCGCATAAACCACTATGCCATCCGTATACCTAGTCTTCTTCTAATTAGGTATAAGTTTGAAAATATTCGGTTTACTTAACATTAACTAGGTATAGGTACATCGATATTTTACTGTGTAATAAAATACTTAAGTGGATATATAGGTCAGGGTCACTCTTTGGGGATTAAACTACTCAATCAAATCAATAAAACTTATTCTTGTGAAAATTGCCTAGTTGAATTTAATTTAGTTAGGTTATTTTATTACTTACTAATTATTTATCAAGTATAAGGTTATGAAACTTATAAAATTAACGACAGGCAGCTGATAAAGTCAGCTTGTAACCATAACCAGCACAACCAGCTCAAAACTCAGGCAATTCCAAGGTATGCATTGCCTGTTACGTGATTGATTTTATTCCCATGTATAGAAAAAATATTATTTGCCGGTTACCCGTGTATCAGTAATAACTTAAATCGTCTTATAATGACTATTCTATTTATTTCAAAATGTTTATTTGTTTGAGCGTTTCGTTTTTAAGGTATTACTGGCTGACGACTTGCGTAACTTCATATTGTGTGTGTGTGTGTGTGTGTGTGTGGTTGGGGGTAAAAAGTACTTTATGACCTATTTATGTACCTATATACGTAAGTTACGATAGTAATTATTATATAGTACATATACAAACTACACTTATGGCCTTAACCCTCTTCTGAGAGGAGACCCGAGCCCAGCAGTGGGAGATTATGGATTGTTGATGATTGATGATTGATGAAACTACTAATAGACGATGTAGATATTCGCCTTGCCGTGTTATTTATCGATTTCAATATTTCTACAATAAAATTCAGCCACACGATTCTGACGATTCGATTTACGATTAGAAAACTAAGTCATCCCCGAGTGACATATTACATTTGCAAATAAGTTAGGGATCTGTATGAAAACTTCGATTATGTAGCCCAGAGTGTTGAAAAAATACCCAAAAAATCCCTATGTCGCGTGCGCTGCGGAAAATATATAATAGAGCAAAATGATTTACTATAGTATTATAGAGGACATCAATATCTACAAAAAATCTGTGGTACCATATGTGTAACTAATTTGTCACAGACAATTATGTCACAATAACTACATTTTCATGTTAAAATTTGTGAGAGTGACGTCAAACAAATTATCATAGAAGAAAAATCGCGTAAACCTGGCATCGAAATATGTTATATCACACTCGACGATTTTAAATATTTGGAAAGAGAGAGAAATAGTTCAAACACTTTTTGAGAATAAATTATTGAACATGAAACGAGAAAGATCAACGGAGCATACGAATATTGAGGAAGCTTTGTTAACGTGGTTTACATATCAAAGGACAAATAATTTGCCAATAAATCGACAACTTCTTCAACAAAAAGCAAACTATTAAAACTAAGAATGTTTGTTAAGAGCATGTTACAATTTATAATATTTAATTAAATTTAAATAATGTTAACCCGCACTTGGCCAGCGTGGGAAGGTATGGCCATAACCCTCTCCTGAGTGGAGAACCGAGCTCAGCAGTGGGACATTATGGGTTGTTGATAATTGAAGAAATTGAATAAATAAAATTTAGTTAAATACCTATGTCTACCGTGCGAAGCCGGGATTGGCTGCTAGTCTATCATAAGAATATTATTGAAAATAATAGTTACGGTACGCATAGTTATGTTTATTGTTCTAACGATGTTCCAACCTAGTAGACTTATCAAAAGTAAAATTTTAACAAAAAAAACCGATTTCAAAAACTGAACCAAACTGAACTGGGACCTCACGGGAAGTACCAGCTTTTAAATAAAAAAGAATCATTAAACTCGGTTCATCCAGTTTAAAGGTCTGAGGTAGCAAACATAAAAAAATACAGTCGAATTGAAAACCTCCTTTTTTGAAGTTGGTTAAAAACAAAACATAACAGTAAGAATTCGAGGGGTTTGCAGGTAGCTACTGTAGATGAACTCTACAGTAGCTACCTATCTATCTATACTATCGATCTCATTTTTCCATTATCAGATCAGCTCCAGATCCCCGTATCACAGAGTTGTCAGACAAATTAACTTCTTAACTTACTTCACATATATTGCAAATATTGCAATTAATATTACTCGGAAGTAGCAAATGCATAAGGGCTATATAGGTTGGCCTATATCATAATAATAAAATATTTTTTTTTATAATTGTTAAAGAGTACACATAATGTGACATAAATTAAAAATTATAATGAAGGTCAGTAGCTTTTCCTGAATGTGCACCTAGTTAATGATGTAGCTGATACTATTTTAGATTTGTTATTATTATGCAAAAACATCAATGTACTTAAATGTTTAATTTATATAATATTTAAATATAAACATTCAGTCAATTCATTCGTATGGCCTTAACCCTCTCCTGAGAGGAGACCCGAGCCCAGCAGTGGGACATTATGGGTTGTTGATGATTGATGATTCAATTTCAAAATTCAAAGTCAAAAACATTTTAAGTTTAGCAAAAAAATATAGAAATTAAATAAGCCACATGCATTACCTGGGTGGTAACCACACACAATGCATTAACTAAATAAAAAGGATACATTCCTTACCTAATTCCAAATCTTTTGCGTTATCATTTTTATGGACGGATGTTTTCTTTTGAGCATTGCGGCAGGAAGAATTAGTTTCATTCTGTTTTGCTTTGGTCTTGGAGTCACTGAAGTATGAAAACATTTTATACATAAGTATTACATATACTATTATAATAATGACACTGAGATACCACGCCTCATTTGCACGAGTTCATATTCACGATTTTCCTACTAAATTACGTTTATACAAGAAACTTCACTGTTTTACACGTATGACGTTGCTCCTTGTTTTGTATGCGTAATACATACTCTGTTCAATCTATTTTCAACTTTACACCGATTAAACTACTAGCTGTATGAATTAATGGACTGAAATTGGTCGAAAAGCTTCTAATACAATCGTCTAATTTATAAATAATCTTTTTGAAAATAAGTTTTTGTTTTACTTGTTCATATTTAATCATACTTACTTTGGAGACTTTATGGAGTAATGTGCTCCACTACGGTGATTATCATTTCTTTTAGTTGGTCTGCCTAAATCGGGCTTGTCTTGACTGTGGGCATGGTTATCTATGCTATAATTTTTCGTAGTATTAAGAATTTCGTTAGAATTACCATCTATGACCACTGATCGTTTACAATCAGCCCAAAATTTATCACGTTCTCGCATTTCATCTAATTTTGGAATAATTTTTCGCAATTCTGTGCTTAGTTGTTTAATAGTGTTTTCGACATTAAGACTCATCTTTTCTGTGTTATATTCATTTATATTTATCTCATCCTTTCCGTCTGAAAGAGCAGCGTCTGTAATCTTGCCATTTGTGTTATTGTCAATTATTAAAAAAGTAGGCCTACTTAGACTCATTTCTGTTCTTGTATTTAATTCATTTTCCTTATTTATTTTATTAATTTCTTGGTCGACTTTATCTTTTTCTATTAGATCACTTTCTGTTTCTTTACTTTCACTAGTAAATTCGCTTTGGGTTTCCACTAATTTCTTTATGACATGATTAACAACTTCACTTATATTGTTTATAGTATTTTCAATTGGTTTTGTGAAGGTGTCTTTTATATCCTTTCGCAATTCTTCTAAATCATCTTGAATATTAATATTATAATTCAATAATTGTTTGATTTCATCTTCAATTTCTTTATTAAAGTCGCCAATAATATCTTTGGTGTGAAAATTGTTTTCTATATCTGCATCTGTACACATGATATCAAACTTAAAAGTGTCATTGTTATTATAATTATTTAGAGACACAGTTTTTATGAGATCTGGTATATCTTTTTGTTGACTATCTAAAATTTTTGTTTCTAAGTGCCATTTATTTTGAGATGACAGTGGCGTTTTAATAACGTCTCTCGGTACGTTATTGTTATTGATAATTTGTTTGCCTTCATTAACTTCATTCTGATAAGAATCAGGGTCATATACTAGATCAGTAATTTCTACGTCAATGTCATCATCCGTCATTTCATTTTCTGAATGATAAAAATTTTCAATGTTTGAAGAATAATCCTGGAAGAAAAATGTTTAAAATTGACCTTAACTGAAACTGAGGGGAAAAAAAATAAACCAGTACGAACGACTCCCAACCCGGTGTATTTTATAACAACTGGGGCTTCCCTTGTGTCGCTGTAATGAGTAAAGTTTAAACACTTGGAAGGTTTCTTTCTCTAAGTGAAACTTTACCTGTAATGTGTGCGCTAAATGTTGGAAGCCAGGATAATTTGGATTCACGATACCCCTCGGCACAGGATTTGTGCTGTTATCAGACATCTCATCTGCATCTGAATGATCAAATACTCTTTCTTCCTCAAGAGGTGTTGTATCGGTATATACATTAGTATTTTCTGGAAGTTGAATCAAATATTTTGTTAGATAATTCTTTAATTCCTCCTTATCGTAAGTCTATTCATTAATTTTGATACTTCCAAAGTATATCTAAATCGAGTCATCCTACAACCGGCGTTACTCACGTATTTATAGACGTCGTACACAAGAATACTGTATGAGGAAACGTTTCATAACGAAACATTGTACCGCACCTTGATAAATGCTTAGTATGTATGCTTTTGCTTATGTATATTTAGACGACAAACCAGGAAAAACAACCAGTACCTAATTATTTATCAACCATTGTAGCTCGTAAACATGGGCTGTGCAACATGCTCGATAACTCTTTCAGTTGATTAATTATATATTACCATCTTGCTAGCGATTGATATCCGTGGATCCGCCTGCCTGTAAATATCGGTTTTCACCGTAAAGCCTATGTTGTTCATCAAGATTAAAAGTCTCTCTAATCAAAATTTCATTCAAACCAGTGCAACGGCTTAGCAGTGAAAGCGTAACAAACAGACAGACGGAGTTTCAATGTTTAAAACTATTTTCATTATTTGAGTATGGGCGCAACATTTGTTACCTATGTGTAAACGTAGTATACATGTAGTTTAAATAAATGGCCATATAGTAGGATGCTTAGTATCCATTTGTATGCCTATTCGACAGTCCGCTGTTTAGCTCAGCTTGTTAGAAAGAGAGAGCTGTAATTTGAATAACTATATACGTCAACATTTGGATTATTTTTTTCTTGGCTTGACACAAGGAAGACATGGCACTAACTTTAATGAAAAGGGGAGTGTGAATAGTAAAATGTATATACCTAAATAATTTTGATCCGAAACTCGGTCAGGTCCCTTCAAATCTTCGAGATTGTTCGTGTCAGTATTATCGCAGAGTAATGCGGTATTTATATTTCTCGAATTAATTCGATACTGTCGGTTGCAGACAAGTTCCGTACTCAAGATTGGCGCATCACTATTAGAAACAGTTTGCGTTTCCGTATAATTTTCTAATGTTTTTGAAGTCCTTCTGGAGTCGAGAATAGTGTTAAAGTTCGTCACTTCTGAGTAATCTGTTGTATTAGAACCGGTACTGATAGAATTCGTCCAACGTCTGTTATCAGGATTTTTGACCGATACTTCGTTTGACACAGTGACGTTACCGTTGTCTGTTTTGATCCTCATGATTACCTGTAAAAATAAATGTATATTTAGAATAATTTCATATCAATTAGTGTGGGAGTTTTTGCAGCAGCTGCATTTACTTCTAACAAAGTGTAATGAGTTTCACCTCCAATAAAAGTGGACGATACATTATACGTAAACGCCGAAACCCATTAGCGGTAGGACAAGCTTAATAAACTTTGTTCTACTTTAACATTTACTAAAAAAAAGGTTTAGTATATCCTACAAAACACCTGAGGCAAACCCCAAATAAAATATGAATGCAATTTTTTTACTGAAACATAATCGTGGAATATAATATTTAGATATGGCCTTTAATGTTATATTATAATCATTGAATTTTATGTCCTAAATCCAAATAGGGCGATATTGCGGATCAGTACCGGATATTGTAAGCGTGCGCCTTTTCGTCCTTCGCGTCTCGAAGTTCAACCCCCAACCCCACACGCACCCACTTAATAAGCCGACCTCGCCCGTATTTACTAAAAATAACGTTACCAAAACGACACAGAGCTCAGAATCTTTTTATATTTCCTATGCGTTAAATAAGAAAAAAGCAATCGAATACTTTACCGCGACTCGTAGAGAAACTACATATAAAATTCATAGAAATGCTAATTTTACAATGCTAAAGGAAGTATAAGAAATAGTGTGTGGTTGGTTGGTAGGCTATTCAATACTTGTATAGATACACTTGTAGCAATAGGTACTTGTAGAAATAGAAATAGGTAGGTAGGTAGTGAAGTCTTTGAGGATTATATGCTTGAATGAACTGACTTTAAGGATAGTAGAGTTACGTTATGTAGGTTATGAGTACTGTCCACCCCTGACCTCTTTTCAGTTAAATCTTATTCCGACATATACAATTCTGTAGTTGAGGCAACTACAACATTGTAGTTTTTTTCTGACGGAGGAATTCCTTATGGATGTCCTCCGCCCTGGGGAGAGGGCGAATGGGTCTGTCAGATTTTTACCGACTAAAATCCCCGGGTGTTCCGAACATTGTAGTTGTCTCAACTACAGAATTATATGATTTTGACTTACTAGCAGACACGGCAAACGTTGTCTTACCATAAAAATAAATATTTAGGGTAGGGTCACCTTTATCATTTAGGGGTATGAAAAATAGATGTTAGCCGATTCTCAGACCCACATGATATGCACACAAAATTTCATAAAAATCGCTACAACAGTTTCGGAGGAGTTTGGTTACACGAAAATTTTATATATAAGAAGATAGAAACATGAATTTTCGACTGCCGATATATTTAAACAAATGAAACTAAACAATGTACTTTTGATTTTACTTCTCATGAATATCTCGTTGTAAACTGAATAAAAAAATACTATCAACTTCCTCAGTAAATTAAATCAAACGAGGCTCTTTAGATTTACAAATTGTCATTTTCTAGACAATTTGTGAATGTAAAGAGGTCATAGAATGCAAAATTCTGCCGAATTTACATCAAAAAGTCTTACGTTAAGTCAAGAAACAGTAACGGAGGTCGCATAGTTGACGACAGAGTTTCGTCATTGATTTCATGAAGTCGCTAGCAAAAAGTCTCAAGGTTAAGAAAAAAAACATATTTTTTAGTTATGGTTACTATGTTTTCACTTTTTTTTAAACGTACCTACCTTATTTTCTTTTCTTAGTCCTGACAACGTGCTTGTTTAGTTTTGCGATTTTGGTGGACAAACGTTAACATTGAAAAGAAACATGTTTTACAAACCGACATTTTTTATTTGAGATAACACGGTGCAAGAGTTACAAAAATAATCTTTGGCACTAAAAACTTACTTAATAATTAACAAATTATTACCGTATTGTTAGTTACTTTTTTTTAAATTGAAATCAATGTTGCTATTAGTAGTGTACGTTTTCTTTTTGCTATTTGTTTGTTATGCAACCGGAACCAAAAATGCATACATTGAAAAACAAATGAACGATCTGTCCTCCATCTCATGCTCAATATACAATAAAGTTCAGAATAACTATAAACCTTCTTCTTTTTGAACTCAGCCAAAAGATTGTTAAAATGAAAAGAACTTCATTATCATCATCAACAGCCTCCAACAATCCACTGCTGGACGTAGACCATGGGTAAAAGAGGTTTTGACGTATTACATTACACTGGCCAGAAGGGTTGGTATAAGGTTTGTTACAAATATTCTTTCTCTTTCAGTGCCACTTACGATAAAAATATAGGTTTGGTAAAAAACAAAGATCTTGATATACCTCCTTATAACTACTTCCTTGTTCGAAAAGTATGTGATTTAATTAATGTCTTCCGTCGATTATATCTTGATATTTTTAGGGTTCCGTACCTCATTAGGAAAAGACGGAACCCTTATAGGATCACTTTATTGCCTGTCTGTCTGTCAGGACCATTTTTCTCAGGAACGCGTGGAGGTATCAAACTGGTATTCATATAGAAATGTCAAGTCTACTTCCCTTGGAGCTGTTAAAAAAAAAACTTTTAGACAACGCAATCAATAGATACAAGCGTTTATGCTGCAAATTTTCGACACTCGCAAGGGAATCAAAACCTACAGGGTACTTTTTCGTGAACTCAGATTCTTAAAATTTGGTACGAAGCAGCTTCTTACAGATACAGGGAAAATTGCGGAAAGCATAAATTTTTAGTTTAGTTTTACTACCCCTTTCCTCATATACGTCATTTCATCAACAACCCATAATGTCCCGCTGCTGGGCTCGGGTCTCCTCTCAGGCGATACGTCCCCACGCTGGCCAAGTGCGGGTTGGGAACTAGCAAGAATGCGTTGTGGCTACGTATCTTGCCGTTGGATGTTTTTAAGCCGCCCGGAGGCCTCCAACTAAACTTCACAACTGTTATCGTATGATAACAACCGGGACCGACTGCTTAACGTGATCTCCGAAGCACGGAAACGCTCATGGTAACATGCCAGCAGCCGTCACACATCCAGGTACTGACCGCGCCGTCGTTGCTTACCCTCGATGATTGTTTCTAATCACCGAGTGCAACTGGGCTATGAGCGCCGTCATCATTTAGCAATAAAAAAACCATAATTTTTACATAGATACCCACAGGTTTGTAAGGAACCCTCTGACTTGCACTTGGCTGATTATTTTTCATAAACCTACAGGTTTGAACGGAACCTTCGGTGCGCGAGGATGACTCGCACTTGGCCGGTTTTTTTTATATTTCTTCCAGCAAATTACGAACCAACTTTATTCAAGAATAGGTAAACATAATAATTTACACAGTGACAAAATAGAATTATGTTTTTTTGCACGCAAGGGGCTGACAAAGATGCCTTATTTCAGAGAGAGTAGTTTACTTTCGTCTCAAAGGCATTTAGATTTTTTTTTTAGTCATAACCATTATTTATTGCTAGTTGTCCTTGAAATAAGTTCGAATTAAAAGAAACACAAAACATGACACTGGTTGAAAATTGAACTACATTAATTAATTGTTCAATTTGGTTTAAGTAGAATATAATGATTTAATAAAACCTTATTTCAAATACGTAATAAAGTATATTACAAATACGTGCTTCATCGAGAATTTATACAAATTTTAAATGAGTTTTCAAGTGGGTGATAAATAAAAGTTACAGTAAGTACATTGAACTGCTTCCAGCTACGGACTTTTATGCAGATTATTTTGGTTCAGAGAGAAAACTTTGAATTCAATGCCTTTAAGAACGGACTCCATGAATTAACGAGGGTTTTAATTAAATTTAATTTCAATTCATCGTACATAATTGCACTTACAAATTCGGAGTTATATTTAAATACCATCTGACTTTCTTTAACAGTCTACAAATCTAGCTTTCAATTCCAAGTCAGTTAAAACAATGAAGGGGATCTTGGATAAGACTTAAATAATTACGTATTGATTTTGACTATTTTTGTTTTTGATATTTTATCAATTTTGTACTCGTAGGTCTAAGTACAATACTGAATAATTGATTCAACGTCAATTATAGTACTTTAGCTATTTTCACGTTAAAGAGTTGAAATATAATAAAAAGTGTCAACCTGAAATAAACTCGATTGGCTTAAGAAGTACATTTTCACTCTAAACGATCGATTTGTTTAATTAAGCTGCTTCCAATAACTAGAAGACAGACATTGCACTTTACTTAAAAAGAGTTTCTATTCTTTCCGAATATTTTTTAGATTTCTCAGCTCTACTAATGGTACCCTTAAGTTAGATTTGAGATTAATTAGATAATACACGCTATATTTAAGTATATAGAATCTGGGTATATGCTTTTAGGAATGAGTGTGGTACAGAGCTGGTTTTGTAGTTAATAATCATATATTCATTGTTTATTACATACATACATTAAATAGACGTATTGATGATGTAAAAGAAGGAAACAAAAAAAAATCCTAAAGCGTAATATAGCGTAGCTGCCTCGGTGGCGCAGTGGTAGCGTACGCGACTGCTGTCCATGAGGTCTCGAGTTCGAATCCTAGGTCGGAACAAATGCTTGTATGATCCTAAAAAATATTTTTTTCGGAGTTTGGGTGTTTTCTATGTATAGTATGTATGTATTTACAAAAAAAACAGTATTTATGTATTCATATCAGTTGTCTAGTACCCATAATACAAGCTCTGCTTAGTTTGGGACTAGATGGCGCAGTGTGTTTAGATGTCCGAAATATTTATTTATTTATATTCAGAATTTAAAAATTGCATACATCGAACTGTGCATGACTACAATATTTACTCATCTTAGCATACGATAAACCTACATCCTTTTAGCTTGAAAACTAAGAAAAGTCAATTAAACTATTGCATAAATTTTCACAGTTTATAAGCGGTGTCATTTTAAGATGTGTCTATGTTATACTTAATAATCTAAGTTATACAGGAAGACTACCACTCAAAAATATAAAATACCTTATGCATTAGAGCTAGGTTGATGTCCAAAGAGGTGCGGGAGTAGGTTAGGAGTCCTAAGATTCGAGAAATCGAAGATCAGAAATCCCAACTTCGCCAGGTCCACGGTCAACCTAGCGCTGGGCACACCGTTAAGGTGATAAGACATTTTATGGAAGATTGGCTGGACAGGCGACATGTGACGTGATAAGGATGCTTCGGAGATCACCAGTGTCTGATCCGCAAGGAGCCAACGCCTAAGTGCCATCATTACAATTGCCAGACCGTTGAGACGGTGCTCTACACTCTGGCAGAATGTCCAGCATGGGAAGAAGCCGAGGCATGATCTCGTGGTGGCCATCGGAGTGGGGTTCTCTCATTCGGTAACATGATTGCGGCCATGTTGTGGAGCGAGAGCACGTGGAACACCGCCGTTTCATTCTACGTGCAAATTATGTTTGCAAAGGAGACGGCGGAGCGCGACCGGGAGAGAACCTGAGCAAGCCCGAGAACAGGCCAGGAAACGCAGACGACTCGGGGGCTGGAGATCTCAAAACATGTGTGACAGGCCCGGGTGGGCCGCTCGTGCTTAATCTGTTGGCGATAGTAACAAGAAGCTCGGGGTTCCCCCACAGGAGGGGTCATCTACAAACTGTAGGTGGCCCGAGGTACGCCGTGGTTCCTGGTTTTCCTTTCTTAAGTGCACCTGGTTCCCCGGCTTCTAGTCCCCGAGAGGGCGGTTTTAGTCGGTTCGAGTCCGACAAGCCACCAGTAAGGTGGCATCCGGAGGGATTTTCGCACAGAAAAAAAGGGACCAGGTTGATATCTAAAACAGTATTGCAGTAATTTATCCTGGATTACAATTGAAACCTTGATGGGCTTAGCAGTCAGAATTACTATACATTAGACAAACATGCCTATTAAAAGATAATAAAACAAGTATTTTGGTGCTAATTATCCTTTACTGACGTTGTGAGGAACCTAGAACATCCAGACCAGGCAAACCTCAACGACCTAGTTACCTATCTAACCTATTAGGGCATTTGTATACAATTACATCACTACAAACTAGTTTATTGATTTGAAGAAAGAACTTGAGCCAATACTATCCAACTAATAATAGCGTATAGATAAACGTCTATACATGTAGAATGTGGAGCCGGGTAATAGCTATACGAGAGGTAAAAGCGGTGGCTGGATCCCAGCAAATTGATTTCCTGCTTACTACCGGGACCTAAATCTCATTACGGAGAAAACTTCGAACGGCGTCAACTAATTGTTTACCTTTTAAATTACGTGGAGAAAAGACGAAATGAAGCGCATTTTTGTCACTAAAT
The DNA here is from genome assembly GCA_003709505.1 of Hyphantria cunea. NCBI lineage: Eukaryota > Metazoa > Arthropoda > Insecta > Lepidoptera > Erebidae > Hyphantria > Hyphantria cunea. The sequence continues at coordinate 687,297 of PKRV01000209.1, read as the reverse complement.
GAGGGTAGAATAGCTATTGTGTTCTCCAACAATGTCGTTGAAGTGTCCAAATAAAGTAATTTAGCTTTATAATTGTTCATTTCAATGCTATAACGATCTTTGTTTAGGATTATTTAGTGAAGACACAACCGACGAGGCACAGACCCGCATCCCAACATTTATAATTAACTAAGAAGACACCGCACTAACATTTGTGGAACGTACGTATACTTATTTGTAATTAAAAAGAAAATTGATTTTAAGGTTCAAGTTTTTATTTCTACTGTTATGAAAATAAGATTCTTTAAACTAAGATTAAAAAGATATTAAAATGTCATTGTACGACATGAATAATAAATTATTAATATTATACAGTAAAAATTACCTACAACATTTACATTTTCATAATATTCAATTATTACCGGCGTTAAATAGTAGAACGTTTTGAAGTAACATAAAAATGTCATTTTTATTTTTTTTAATATTGTTATACATTGTATTAAACTTATGTTCAAAAAGTTTCAGTGAACTTTAAATCTAATTTAGAATTAAGTACACTTAATATCACTTTTATTGAATTAGTTATACACGCCATAGTACTTATACATGTCATAGTACTGAAATTAAAATAAAATGTCTGGATAATTATTAAATTAGTTACTCTTAAATTTTAAAATAACAAAATTGTTGAAACTGCAAAAAAAATTGGTTACGTATGTATGAAGTATGTTAAGATAAAGGTGCGTGCGGTGCTTAGATAAGCTATTACTACTAATAGATTAGTGATTGTTACACTAGATTAAGATACTTTTAAACTTTATTTTTATTTAAGCAATTGTTAGTGAGCCAATAAAAGTTATAATACTAGAAAATAAAAAAAAAATGTTTTTTTATTAGTGACTACTTAAACTCTCTCTTGGGTGAAATTACTGTAATACTATACCGAATGTATAACATCTATACGAGCCGAGTAACTCTAAAATTTCCACTATAATCTGAACAAGTTTTTAAATTTCTTGAATCTTGGAGACATACGATATACTTTTCTCTTAAGTATAGCAGAAGCAAAAATTTATTAACTACCTATACCAAAAGCGAGGTTATTTTAAACTCATTACATTTTAAGTATCCCAATTGAGCCATATTTTGTTACTATAAAATTCATAACAAGTAATATATGATTCTAACAATATAAGCATTGCAATAAGTTCATTTTGCCGATACTATACTCAAAACTTATCACGACAAGCTTTGCAATCTGATTTTCTTTTTAGCCATTTTTAGATAATATATTTATGCCCATTAGGTACCTATAACAATACAAAAAAACAATTGATAACCCTAAAATTCTTGAAGCGGTCATACCTATTCAATATTTTTACTTATTAAATAAAGTACAGAATTACAATTATTTAGAGTTAAAAATAATTCTATATATGACAATTAGAAACAATCATCGAGGGTAAGCAACGATGGCGCGGTCAGTACCTGGATGGGTGACCGCTGGTGGCATGTGACCATGAGCGTCTCCGTGATTCGGAGGTCACGTTAAGCAGTCGGTCCTGGTTGTTATCATACGATAACAGGCAAGATTTACGTAGCCACAACGTATTCTTGCCAGTCCCCAACCCGCACTTGGCCAGCGTGGGGACGTATGGCCTTAACCCTCCCCTGAGAGGAGACCCGAGCCCAGCAGTGGGACATTATGGGTTGTTGTTTTTTTTTCTATATATGACTGTCTGTCTGTTAGCTTTCATGGCTAAACCGATGAACTGATTTGGATAAATTTCGATATAGTGATAAGTTTTACCCTGGAGCAGGATATAGGCTACTTTTGTCGCTATAGCCAACATAAAAGCCACGGACTCTACTCTATAGGACTATACAAAGTAATTTTACAAATAAAAACGTTAAGAAAAAAAATAAGGTTGGCTAAGTTGATCTTTGAAGGCAAAAATAAATTTTACAAGCTTCATTTTTTGTATTTTGCTAAAACTATCAACTGTCATAATCTAAATTTGCTTTACCTGAATACATAAATTACGCAGTTTTGTTGCTTTTACTATTTGTTAACTCGTGTTTTACTTGAAGGTGAAAACTTCGCTGGGTCATCGAATCAGATCGGACTTTGGAATAACGCTGAGGAGCCGGAAACGTTGTCAGGATTCATTTACATTTCTATACAAGATCCTGAAAGTTACTTCCTTAGCTAAGGGACGCGTTGTTTATCCAAATTTTATTCGAATAATAATTCAAAGTAGACATCAAACTTTCGGCTACCTATTACATATCTACGTATAATTCTCGTATCACGTTGTTACTCACAATGAACTACGAAAGTATCTAACCGATTTTAACGTTTTATTTAAATGTTTATTTTGCTAGCATGCCTAAAATAAGATACTTATAATCACGCTTAGACTAAAACACGATAGAAAAGAAACGCAGGCAAACATCATTTAGTTTTTATTGCATGGCGGGATTTATTAATATTTTTTAGTCCTTAGTTATTCAGTTCACTCTTGGACATGGGCCTCTCCTGAAAGGAGGTTTTGATCTTCTTAGTAGCCAGACGTTAAGCCGCCTGATAAATATACCGTTTGTCTCTGCAGTGATTTTGACTTACATATTTTGCTCTCGTAGTCACCTCCTATGTTATACATAGAATGAATATTGATGTAGATACTCCTCCAATCCGTTACCGTGAAGATACATACTAAAAACATATTTGAGTATTACTGATATACGTCGAAGTATATGCTGAACTGGGCATAGTGTACTTCGGTAGCTATTTTGAAGAATTCAAACACATTGTTTAAATACTCCTTAATAAAACTTTTTTTTTAATACTCCTTACGCTATAGAGTGTTATATAAAATAAAATAAGGTGAATCGTTGAATTATCAAATGCTAACGAATATGAAAAAATAAAGACTTTAAATATTAGGTAGTTATACGCTTTATTTCACTATAAATAGTAAGTATTCATTTGCCACCGTCATAATAATACAGTTCTAGAAAAAGAAATCATCAGCTACAAGCCTTCTACGAGTATAATATTAAAGTACGTTAAGATTTCATAAGGAGTTCGGAAGGGAATGAAGATATTTCATTTTGTTTATTATTGACGCGTAAACTGTGCGTTCAGACCCTAATACCCTCCTGGGAATGCGAATACCTCAGAGCGTGAACATAATTTCGTGTTATTAGAATGTATTGGACGAGAAAGTGACACATATGCGATGTAGACTATCGATTCACACAGTTCCGCCTCGCACTGGCGTAAGGAGGCAACACCGCATCTAATATTTATAGCGCAGCGTTTCAGCCTGTGAATGGTCGCAGTCCCGAATAAACCCGACCGTCATCAATTGCTAGGAGCATCAAGGACCAGAATAAATAAAATTACTTACCTATATTTTCAACTCCGGTGTCCATATATCACAGGATGGGACAACTTTATTTCACAAAGGGTCCGTTTTACCAATTCTAGACGGGTAGCTCTCAAATTGAAACTTATAATATTATAACATTTATTGTTTCTATAGTCTTTTAATATTGGAGCTGGCATTCAGAAATTAAGTATCGCCGGGAACAATGCTTAATATAATTTTCTACACAATGGAGCCCTTGAAAAATGAGTGTAATGAAATTCTATGACGAGAATGAAAGAAATATATTGCTGTATATCAGCTGCGGCCCTTCCCACACAGCTTTACTTGTTTAAATCTAAGTAAATCTGAAAACGCTTGAAGTTACAATTTAATTCATATTTACTTAATATAAAAAAGGAAACGTTCCTTAACAATATTCAGGCTCTGTACACTAGGATCACTTACTTAGATCCCCTGGGGGATTAGTTTGGAAATTTCATCCATACAGATCCCCTAGGGGATCTTTTTGAATTTTACATCATCAACATAACAACAGCTTTTGACAATACACCGTTGGACATATTCTTCTCCTTAAAAAAGACATTAACAATATTTGTATCCATACTAGTTTAATATTATAAATTCATAAGTAAAATTGTCTATCTATCTCTCTGTTACGTTTTCACGGCTAAACAATTGCACCGATCTCAATGTAATTTGGCATAGAGATACCAACGACACATTCATACTTTATTTCGTCAGTGGAGACACTTTAATTCTTGAGAAACGACATGCTCTTTACCGCGGTAACCAACATACACGCGGGCGGAGATGCGGACAAAAGCTAATACTAGAATAGCGTAGAAATAAGTTTAGATAGTATCGCTACTAACTAATGATTAACACCGATATCATCTAGGATCTATTGATCGCATTAGTTACTATTCAGGAGTGGTAGAAGATCTCTGGTAGTATTTTCTAATGATAGCATTTTATTTTTTTGGAATTTCTATCAAATGTAACATGAAATTATCGAATTATACTGAAAACGTTACTAAGAGGACTACGAAATCTACTATGAATTATACATATGTATATTTATCGAATGTTTTTTTCTTAGTTATGTTCTAGTTCTTCTGACGACCCCGCTACTTGGTCTATGTCTCTCAAAAAGAAAATTTTCACATATTAATAAAAAGAATTTGGTATCCTTTGTAAACACGTCGGACTAGTAAAAAAATTGAATGGACTTTATTGGTATCAAGTCTACGTATAATGAAGATTGGTATTTTTAAGAATTTCAACAAACATAATATTATATATCTAAATATATATATCTATAGATAAATCTAAATTTACTACTTTTATTTGTTGCTAGATTATATACTTTAATCTTATATTCTTACACTCCATTTTTCGATATCTCACATCTCAGCTTTCACTATATTTGATGTTCTCCTAGCCGATTACAACCACGGCGGCCAGTCTCAACGGAAACCAGCCAACTTCGCTAGAGATATTATAGTGCACATGCGTGTGCGCAAACACAGGTGCACTCTCTTTTCCCTCCCTCTCTCCCATAGTCCGATGGGACGGTTAACCAACACGATCGGGGAGGGGTTAGGCGCCGGGCCGACAGCTTTACGAGCTGTTGTTAAGTATTTTCATAATCAGAAAAACTCAATAACACTTTTTGGCCCGATCCGGGATTCGAACCCAAGGCATCTTGATCGGCAGTCGGATACGTCAACCGCTAAACTAACGTGACAGTTGCACTATATTTAGTTCAATACCAACGAAACGTAGATCAGAGGTACACACTTGTTTATGTATGCACGCTTGTTTATGTATGACCATTTATCTGCCTTCTAATGGTATAGAATCGCACATACTCATTAGTCAAATTAATTTTCATATGGTTGCCCGGATCATATTACATACTTCTATTTCTTTTCACTGAAGATTTAACAAAGTAATAAATTTTTACCATTTATTAGTTACATAACACCAATCAGCTTCTGATTTTTGGAATCTAAAAGAGGTGATCTATTTTAGTTCATAAAATAAAATTTAAAAAATAATAGAAAATATAGATAACCTTTGTTTTTTTTTAGACGAAGATATCATTTGTTTAAATAAAAAATCATCATTATAATACATTTCCTTAATGTGGTTTAAAAGATTGATGTACTGTGAAAAAATATGCATATGAAGCACATATTTAGAATTCCATAACACATTAGCATAATGTGAATTAATTAACCCGTTTGCTTAACGTAGTGTCGCTCAAATAAAAAAATATATTTATTTAGTTGGGCGGCCCATTAGTAGACCCCCATGGGTGTCAGGACCCGATTGTGTCGTGAGGTACTTAGCTATCCATCATTTCGCGGGCCATTACTGCGTAGAGCGAAGGCTAAAGGCGCGTCGAGTCACGCTATGTAGCACGGTTTAACTGAAATGGCTTATACAAAATGTATTTACGTAAGACGCAGAATTTTATATATTTGTAGCTTGTTTTTCTTTGTATTTCTCTTTCTTAATCAAACCACAGATAAATATAATAAAATGGTTTTCAAACACGTAGTACAACATAATAACAACTTTCCTATACTAATATTGGTTTTGCGAAAATCAGGGATGACTTCACGTGGGTAGGTACTTCATTTAGTTTACTTAGTCCATCAATACTATGCGGATTTCCTCGTAAGTAAACAACATTTGTTTTAAGCGAGATTTTGGTTTAATAATGAGCGAAAAGGCTGTTGAAAGCTGGATCTTATCTTCTTATATTGGGTTCTCACATATCAAATTGTCGTTTTGTCGCACTGGCCACTTTGATCTCAAATATATCTCTTGTGGTTAAAAATTCCAAATTTAAAGTTATAAATCCATTTGACTGGTATATTTGAGTTTTGAAAACAGTCATTCATTTGTTTTTCCCTCATTAGTTTCTTCTTTGACGTCGCTCATCTCGTGATCAAACCAAAAAAAATCTAACTTGAAATATCCCTTTATTTACGAGTACCACACTACACTAAGCTACTAAACCCTAGAGTACCAGACAAATCCTGCCCCAAGCGAAAGAGAGAAGTAAATCAAACAAAGTTACTTGTGAGTGTTTGTTTAATGCCGGTGTCGTTCACTACAGCTTTCTAAAATCTGCTAAAATAACGATTACGGCAGATATCTATTGTCAGCTGTTGATATTTAGGTGGAAATAAATGAAAGATTATTTTAGAAAAATGCAACGACGTATAATGTAATGTTACCACACAGGAAGCAAGGTTACAAGCTTACTTGTCAAAAACAGTGTTGCCAACTTGTGGTTAATAGGGTTGCGTTCTTACTTGCCAACACTCCCCACGGAACGCAGACCCATTTTACTAAATAATAAATACAGGGATCCACATGTGATCTTAGCAAGCCAATTTTTAATAAAATATTGTTTAATTTAAGATTCCACTGCCGGCTAGCTTGCTGAATCTTAAATTAAAGCCATAAATTGAGCCCATAAATTGATTTATGTAAAATACATACTTGATCATTTTCTTTGTAGTATTCTGGTTGTGACATGTATATCTCAGTGTCTATGTCACCCTGAAGAAAAGCACTTATGGCATTCATTTGAAACATTTCTAAGTCATACTTCGCAGCCAGTGAAAGTAAGAATCGAACAGATGTATATCTTACAACAGGAGCATATGTCTCATCATAGTCACTTCCTTTTCTCTGAGCATACCCTTTGATAACCAATCTTGCTTTAAAACGGATAATCTCACCTTTTTCATTTGTTTTTGTTTTATAGACCCATTTACATGGTAAGACTTTTTCCAGATGGTGCATCAACAAGTGACCAAGTTTTGTTTTTGATCAGAGAGTCATACTCTTCTTGCATAGCCTTTTTCCATTGATCAGCATGAGATGATGATAATGCTTCGTCTGCTGTTTGTGGGTCATTTAAATTTATTGGACAGAAGTAACTTACATCATGGTCATCTGTTTCTGCATACTGAACAACTCTCCTTGGACGTAAATTTATGTTTCTGATTGGTGACTCGAGATCAATCGATTGCTCTGGTATAAAAGATGAATCATCATTCTCGCCAGACTGGTAGTCCTCGCTTGACTCACCAGTAAAATGGTCTGTGCTTTCCTCTATTTCTTCTTTACAGGTTTCATCAAGTGACTGTATCTCTGGACTGCTGCTATTGGATGTACAAGGTAAGTATATATTATTATCATATTTTTCCACATTTTCTAAGAATACTACATCTCTACTTTTAATGATTTTATTGGTATCTGGATCAAGTATTCTGTATCCTTTGGTAGATTCACAATAACCAACAAACAATAACTTTCTGGATTTGGAGTCCCATTTTTGGCGTTTTTCTTTTGGAACTTGTGTCATTACTTCACTGCTAAATACTTTTAAATTAGACAAGTTGGGTTTTCTACCAGTCCACATCTCCATGGGCGTTTTACCATTAATTGATCTTGTAGGTGATCTGTTAATTATATATGCTGCAGTTGCAAGGGCCTCCGCCCAGAACTGTTTTGAAAGCTGAGCATCAAACAACATACATTTTGCTCTTTCCACCAGAGCCCTGTTCATTCTTTCAGCAAGACCATTCTGCTGGGGTGAGTACGGAGCACTTGTTTGATATTCAATCCCATTATTTTTCAAGAAGTTTTCAAATTCTCTATTGCAGTATTCTTTTCCATAATCAGAACGAATTACTTTTATTTTTCTCTCATGTTCATTCTCTAATTTGTTTTTATAATCTTTGAAAACTTCTACAATATTCAATTTATTTTCAAAAAATAGACATGAACTCTTCTTGTGTAATCATCTATGAAAGTAATAAAATATTTCATACCTCCTAGAGATTCTTGCTCCATTCGTCCACATAAATCAGTGTGGACCAGCTGCAGTGGTTGTGAAGATCTTGAACAAATGTTATTAAAGGGCAATCTGGTCTGTTTCACCGAGAGACAGGTAGTACAAGTGATAGAACCTTTATTTTTGTCTGAGAAAGGCTGAACTCCCTCAGCACACTCCGGCAGCTTGTTAACATCTGAAAAAATTCAGGTGCCCCATGCGTCTGAATTTTACTTTCCTTATTACTATTTAGCACTAAATTGACCTTTCCCATACTTTCCACAGGTAGCGGTGTTTTACTGGCCACAGTTATGGTGGGTATCGGAGGACTTGTAACATCAAACATCCAGTCACTTCTATTTGTCATATGCATGGAGGCACCAGTGTCCACATACCACAGGTCCGGATTCATTGTCTGAGGAGATGCTAAAAAAAACTGCAACAAAACCTTTATTTTCTTCTGTATTTTCTACATTCTTCTTTTTCGGAGCACGACAATTCTTAGCAAAATGTTCATGCTTGTTATAATTGTAGCTTCGGGGTCCTATGTAGGCCTTTGTTGAATCATGTTGATTTCTTTGAATAATCTTTTTCCTTGTGAAGAATGCTGAATTATCGGAGCATTGAACTTCCTGCAGGAGTTTAGTTTTAATAGAATCAGCACTTATCTTGATGCCAGAGCTCTCCAGTCCCATGATCATGGCTTATAAGCTTCAGGGAGGCCGGCTAACATCAGTGTATCGAGCCATTCATCATCAATGTCAAACTTAATATTCCTGAGCTTGTGGGCGGTCGACATTATTTTATTCACATAATCATCTACGTTTCGGGAAGATTCCAATGTAGTTGTTATCAGGTCTCTCAACAAGGCTACTCTCCTGTACAACCCGCTGTCATCAAAAGCCTGTGCCAAACTCTCCCAGACTTCTTTACAAGTAGTTGCTTTCTGAACATGTACGTAAATGATAGGGTACAGTAATAAAATCAACTTAGATTTCGCCTTGGTTTCTTTGTTCTTTTCTGTATTTGTACCGGTGACACAACTCCATAAATCGTCGAGTTCAAAATATGCTTGGACTGCAAACTTCCAACTGGCATAGTTATCTCTTCCAACTAGTCTATCGATATGGAATGAATTGTGAGCTGAATTCAACATCTTCTATGCTTGAAATTTATGATCTTATCGTGATTTTTGGCCGAGCTCGCCGCCCCGGTTAACCTCAAAATGTATGACGGACAAAACACGTCAGCCGGTTTTCCTAATTTTAACTGCGTTCACTTTTTCTTTTATTTCCACAAGTAGCAATCAACCACGCTCTGCTACCATGTTGATATTTAGGTGGAAATAAATGAAAGATTATTTTAGAAAAATGCAACGACGTATAATGTAATGTTACCACACAGGAAGCAAGGTTACAAGCTTACTTATCAAAAACAGTGTTGCCAACTTGTGATTAATAGGGTTGCGTTCTTACTTGCCAACATCAGCAACTACAAACCATGATGGAAGAACTAGCTGCTAAACAACCGAGGCTGGTCAATCGCTGTAGGCCACTGCTGCTTCAGGACAACGCTAGAACTCACACTTCACAACAGACGGTCGCTAAACTACAGGAGCTGCAATTGGAATATCTGCGACATCCACCGTACTCCCCGGACCTTGCTCCAACAGATTATAATTACCATTTTTTTTCCGAAATTTGGATAACTTCTTACACGGATAAAAAAATATCTTCGATGTTGTCGTCAATTGAGAGAGTTTATTGATTCTCCCTTCTTCGCATGATTTTTTATTTAAGGGATCAATGAACTATTAATAAGATGACAAAAGTGCTTCGATAACAATGGTACATACTATGATTAATGTAATATATTTTACGAAAAAACGACTTTATATTCCTCCCGTACAAAACGCCAATTTCATATGTAATCACCTAATATATTAAAGTTCCTGGATGACGGAACTTTGCTCGGTATTTTTGTGGTGAATTTTCTTAAAATGAGTCCTAGCTAGATCGATTTATCACTCCTGAAACCAATTGTATAGTAAATTTTATGAAAATTGCTGGACCAGATACCGAGATTCAGATTATATACTATATACTATATATATATATATATATTACATATATGCGAATAGCTTGTTTAAAAGTATTAGATAGATAGATGAATTGCTGTTCGTTTATACAAATAAAAATCAGCAATCGTCATACCGATTTGGATTTGATGTTGACAAATATGTGGATGTTCAAAAAAGTTTAAATTATGACAAAATGTGTAAGTCCAAAAATTACAGTAAAAATATAATTTTAAATTCCCATAGAAAAGATAGATCATGTTGGATCTTCTCAAACAAAAGAACATATCCCAAACTAAGCAGAGCTTGTACTATTGTAAACCGCTGAAAAAAATACATATGTACTTTTTTTGCAAATACATACATCTTCATCATCCTATCGCAGTCCACTGCTGGACATAGACCTCTCCATTTGCACGCCACTTGGTTCGATCCTCAGCTTCAAATACATAGAAGCTGTAAATACATACATCATGACCTAAAAGGAAGCAGAGTAAGTTGGAAAACATTCAGACTCCAAATATCCACACTTTCTTACTAACATTTCAAACCTGAAAATGCTAGTAAAGTTTTAAATATGAAATTAAACAATTTCATGATTGTTTAGTACACACCAAAGCCCCCGATGTAATTACTACATACACATAAATACTCTGATATTACACATCATCTGCTTCTCTAGTAAAGCACGCCTATTTTTTTCTTTAAAGGTTTTCAAGCATTAATAGTCCATGCTTCTGGAAAATTTTCAACCTTGCCATGCAATTAACAATCAGAATAGATAATAAAAGTTATACTGATTTTAATAAGGATTTCAATGTATAATAGGTAAAAGTTTTTACGATAAAACATTATGAACCATCAGTCATGTCAAATAAATATAAATTATTACATGTGTATTGATTGAGTTTGTAGCTATTACTTACAACTAAATACATTTATTAAATAAAGCTTATTTGTTAGCAATTAATTAAATAATTATAAACCACTTTATACCTACTATACGCTCACAGCCCAGTTGCACTCGGTGATTAGAAATAATCACCGAGGGTAAGCAACGATGGCGCGGTCAGCACCTGGATGGGTGACCGCTAGTGGCATGTTACCATGAGCGTCTCCGTGATTCGGAGGTCACGTTAAGCAGTCGGTCCCGGTTGTTATCATACGATACAGTCGTGAAGCCTAGTTCGAGGCCTTCGGGCGGCTTAAAAACATCCAACGGCAAGATTTACGTAGCCACAACGTATTCTTGCCAGTCCCCAACCCGCACTTGGCCAGCGTGGGGATGTATGGCCTTAACCCTCTCCTGAGAGGAGACCTGAGCCCAGCAGTGGGACATTATGGGTTGTTGATTTATACCTACAGGCACTTTAGACTGCAGGTCTAAAGTAGATTGTAATTCGAACGCTAATACCTACTATAATGGTAATCGTCAAATATTCGTATTATGAATACTTGAAAACAGTTTCAGAATAAAATGCACCTAAGTTCGCTATTTGCCTACCTTAAAACTCTTTTGTTATCGATATTTTTATCGAGACAAATCATTCATAGCATATTATCCTTCACAATGTTCGACCTAAGGTTTCTAGAATTGTGCTCTGGGGACAATGAAAATAGCCTGACATTTTCGAAGGTTCAATTCAAATCGAAAACCAATTTTCAAGCCTACAATCAGTGAAAATAGGTAGAACTGCCTATTTCGTAGAATGTTAATAGTTTTCTAATAAAAAAGAAGAACCTACATCGAAATGGTGGTCTGAATAAAGCCACATACGACTCAAAAGTATAGCTGTATGGACATTAGTATGTCTATAGCAATTTCTGTTTAGGTTAAATCTGATGAAGCGTATCGAATTGTTACAGCTGAGTGCTTTTTGACACGGTCTAGCCATTAGAGATATAGATGATATAGAAATAGGTGCTATCAGATGTATTTTGTTTATGTGTACCTACTGTTTTCGTTTATTTTTTCGGACCTGAAAACTCATGTAAGTGCAGCTTCTTCGGAGTAAGTTGTTAGTATGGTAAGTATTTATTATTAGTTTGTTACTTTTCTTCGAGTTCTTTGAGTGTTTGATGATGAGGTTTCGAAGGTTAGTATGGTAAGTATTTATTATTAGTTTGTTACTTTTCTTCGAGTTCTTCGAGTGTTTGAGGTTGCGAAGGTTCAACCTCATCCTCATTTAAGCTAAGAAATTGCGCACACGTTTTACTTGAGTAACGTCACTTAATAACAGTTTCCTTCTTACTTCTCAATATTAAATTTAGATATTGTCAATATACACCTACATTAGTATACTGTCACCAGTGCTATTCCTGAGAAAATACACTCAGAAAATATTTGAACTATAAATCTATTAAACAGCTTAAACGAATTATCTAGAGTGGTTGATAACTAATTCTATAATATAGAGAACTAGCTGAGCCCCATTGTGTTACCCGCGGTACAAAGATATTGTGTGAATTGTATCTTTATTTATGTATTTACTTATATATTGTAAAGTTTCATTAAAATCCATACAGTCGTTTTACGTGAAAGAGTAACAAACATCTATCCATACGTACAAACTTTAGCATTTATAATATTAGTAAGATAAAATAAATTACTAACTCAGTTAAAACTTATAAATATTGGTTATAATTCAGCTTTCAGGATGCGAAGATAACGCTTAAAGGAGGTTAATGCAAGCAGACGTGAGCTCAATCACAGACTGCACCGCATTATGCGATTACGTAATAAGCTGTTGTAATGTCGTAAAAAGTTATTGTAATGAAATTTGAGACTTCACTCTTGCATATATTTACCCATTTAAAGCTGTTCAGCTATTCTGGAATGATACACACGTTTTATCTATATATTAATACGAGAAGTAAAAACTTTGTAACCCTTTTTACAAAAACTATAAGAACGGAGGCGTATGAAGTTTTGCACAGCTTAAGTTTATCTGGAGTGCAAACAGTTGAAAAAAATAAAAAAATGGATTGTGGTCGAATTTCAATCCTTAAGGGACCACTAGTACTAGCAAATGTACAAGTATAATAACAAAAATTACATCTCTTGAGTTTTAAACTAGTAGTACTACTTAGAGATACTAATATGTATCTACTGTAAAAGTAGCAATATTGATTTAAGAGATGAACATGATATATGAGACTTTTGAACGATGAATGTATATTTTATGCAACGAGTACTACAACGGCCTAACCCGTCGCTTACGAGGAGACATCTGCTACAGAAGTCATTCTCCCTTCTAACTTTTTTACAATATGTACATATCAATGTGACGCAAAATCAATAAAGTAAATCAAATTTAATAAATGAATTCAATAAATAAAACAATTCATGGCTCTGGCATGGTTTCACAACGCTTTATAAAATCAGTATCAGTTTACTTAGAAGCGCGTGTAGGTATTTTCTTAATGTACTGCTCACTTAATTTATTCGCAATAACATGTAACACGCAATTCTACATGTTACAGACAAATAACAAGGTTTACAGATAAATTACATTAATGCTGGAGTTGTGCTAATCAACACTGTACGTTGGTCGGTTTTAATTTATAAATATTCACTTTAATTTTTTTGTTATTATTAAAACATAATATAAAAATGGTTGAGAATTGCTTTTAATTTATTTTTTGCTCATAAGAATAAAGGTATTTATATATTTATAGCATTTAATGTGTAATCAATTAATTCATAATTTCACTCATTATGTTTATTATTTGTAATGTTTTCGAATAAATAATGTTAAAATAAAAAAGTGTGTGTGTACTTATGTACACGCGTTAGAAGTATTATTTTTTGGCGTAACAAGAATAAAAATATGGAAAACTAAAATGTTGACTATAGTTAACTTCAGGCTGTCGGTTTTTCGTGACGGAGTGCGCGCGCATCGTAAAACTAAAATGTTATCTATATCTAACTTCAGGGTGTCGGATATTCGTGACGGTGCGCGCGCGCATCGTAAAAAATTACTCTCATTTTTCCCTAACGCGCCAAGTCTAACTTCAAAAAATATAGGAAAACAATTACATTCGTTTTAGTATATTTATTATTGCTTCCAATAGTTGCAAGGATTTCAAAAAAATTTGAAGTAAGAATATATAGTTACCTAAATAAAAGCATAGATATTGAGACAAATAAAATGTAGGAACAAAAATATTATATTATTGTTTCGCTGCATATTATGCAGCCTGAAAGGAAAATTTACTCAAAAGTATTACTTTTTACGTTAAACTGTGCTGCTATTGCCCAATAAATACAACTTGTAAAAGTTTGGTCTGAAAGCAAGTATTTGGTCTTCTTCTTCTTTTGATGATATGGCAATCAGCCGGATCAGCTATTTCTGCCAATCTCAAGTATTTCAAGTCTTCAATTCCAAGTCTTCGAGTCTTCAAGTCTTCGTCGTGATGGAATTAATGATAAAAAATATAAAAAATGTGGATGACATGAAATGGGGGCCGTCTTTCGCAAAAACAAAAAACGATCTCCAAGAATTTACCCAATGAATAGTTGTGAATGACAATTGATCAGCTGTTACAAAAGCGAAAGTTTGAATTACTCTTTGCCTAGACAATCAACAACAGTTTCTCTAAAGACTATAAGCTATTTTTATTTTCCAGTGGGCTCTCCAATTATATAGAGGACTAGCCGAGGTGTTACCACTGGTTATTATTTTAGCTGTAACAACAAGCACAGTCTAAAAAAAGTATCCTATGTTACTCCTGATATCATCAAGTATCTACCAGTGAAAGTCCCGTCAAGAGAGGCAACAATTTAAAACAAACACTTTAAAAATTGACACCACAGACAAAATTTTAAAAAGTGTTTTTATTTCTGTATGTACTGCTTATATTTTCATATGCATTGAGTGAAAAGTTGTTTTTTTATTTTTTTGTATATAGGTATAGACAGAGACATAAATATTTCTCTAGGCTAGCCGTACCAAGAAGTACAAAGGGAAACCTGACCCCGGCTTCTTGAATGTACTGTAATTTCACTTCCTTTTCCCATGCAAGATTTGTGAGATGCTATTCCTAATTGCCTCCTGCGATGGCTACTTTTCTTCTTCTTTTATCTCAATAAAAAAAAAACAATATTAAATCTCCAAAAACAGACTAAAAAATATAAAAAGGTAAGACAAAAAAGATAATGATGACTTTTCTGCGGAACAAATACCATCACATCACATCAACAGCCTTTAAGATTCCACTGCTGAATATAGGCCTCCCTTTAGAAAGGAGTTTATAAGAAATAACCTCGGTGACGAATGGGTAGCGTATGCGACTGCTGTGCTTGAAGTCTTGGGTTCGATTCTCGGGTCGGACCAAATATTTGTTTCGGAGTTTGGGTGTTTTATATTATATGTATGTATTTTCAGAAAAGACTATATGAATATTTTTATCACTTGTCTAGAACTCATAACACAAGCTCTGCTTAGCTTGGGACTAGCTTTTACCGTAGGAGACCCACACTCCGGCATGCTTGGGTCTGCTCGACTGGAGTGATACCACGACCTCATAGAAAATCGTTGTGAAACAGCGTCTATTGAGTGAGTGACGATACCGGAGGACTATACCCCAACACTTCCTGATCCCCTTATCCCAAGGGCCGGCAACGCACTCGTGACGCCTCTGGTGTTGTGAGCGTCCAAGGGCGGTGATACTCGCTTACCACCAGACTATACTTCTGCTGGTTAGCCCAAAAGATGGTGTTGTGTGATAGATGTCCGAAACATTTATTTATTTATTTAAACATAGCTATTTTAGATGCAATCTATTTTTTTGTGAAGCTTTTCTGTTCTCAATAACTTATGAAGAAAATTACATTATTACTTATATTTTGTGTTTAACAGCCGTAAAACAAGTGATCAATATTACTAGTATTTTAAGGAACGTGATCTGAAATCTTTATAAGTTGGCCTTTGTAAAACAAGCCCAATGTAGAATTTTTCAACTTAATGGCAGCTTAGTTTGTAGAATAAATTAAGTTGATTTTGAGCTTAACAACATAAAATAATGTTTATGATTTTTTTTTCTACGGCCGAAACATAAAACAAACATAGAAATGCCATTTTTGCCATTAAATATTCTTTCAGTAAGATTTGAGTTTAAATTTTTCATAATTTCAGTTCTAAAATATAAACCATGAAAAGTACAAATATCGGTACAGATGAGTCTTTCTGAAATTAAATAAAATGTAAATAGAAACGCGAACAAAGAAACTCTTTAGGTAGAAATATTATAATTAAGCTTGTAATCATTTGAAATTCCAGTCTTTGTTTATTTCTAGGAAGCTTACTAATAAATATTTCGACCTTGGTTAGTAATGAAAATATGAGCAGTGTAAGACAACTGAGTAGAAAAGTTAGGTGGGTTTTCTTGGCAAACCAGTATGGTAGAAAAGAATTTATCCTTTATTTAGACTTAGACTTGATTGTTTATTTGTTCACATGTGTTATTTTTATGTTGACGTTGTGATGTATTTATTACATTAAACTCCGTTCAAGTTCAATTATATTACGTAGATAGAATACACTTTATTGTACAACAGATATAACAGTTTACATAAATATATAGTTTACATAATACATCAATTGAATCACAGTGTACAAATGGCGGCTTTATCGCTAAAAAGCAATTTCTTCCCGGCAACCTTGGAATGGAAAAAAAATTGTAAAAATAAAAAAAATAAAAAACAAATATGAATCCACGGGCAGTTAGGTGCGAAAAGAGAAAAAAGCGAAAATTACGTAATACACTTTTTTTACAAACAATAGAACCCAAACCAAAGTGCTTTCTGTAAATGAGTACGCCATGCAGTGTAAAAAACTTCAAAAGAAACAAAACGGTTCATTGGCTATCTACAGATATTTTTTTTATTTTTTAAATCAGAGAGATGAGACTGAAATCAAATGTCGAGATGTTGAAAGGACCAGTAAAACATGAGATCTGATAGGCACTCGACAGCGCACTGAATTAGCCCAACCCATCGAGGTTGTCGGATTTGAGGTTAACTTTAAATTTAAACCTTTAAACCGAGAGACTATATATAGATAGATAGATAGAAAACTCTTTATTTGCACACTATAATATTACAGTTAGAATTGAGTACATAAAATGTGAGTTTTGAATTAATTATTTGCTAATGAATATAACGAACTATATATATATATATAATTAATGTGAT
>PKRV01000209.1:640200-669585 GCA_003709505.1 Hyphantria cunea | reverse complement strand
AATTAATGTGATTATAAATATATAATTGATTCGCTACGAATCATTCGTTCAATCATTCTCAGAGCTTTTTTTTAGAAGACAACTTCCACATTAGTCATACTTTGTCGTGGGCGACTTAACATACATACATGAAATGAACACAAAGAACACCGAAACTCCAAACAACAAATTCGTAGACGACTCAAAGTGTGGTTCCATGGGGGGTTGAACCCACAAAACTCAATGCAGTAGAAAACAGCATTGCGTTTTACCACTACGTCAGCAGTGAAATCAGGGATTCATATAAGGGATTTTTTTTGTTTTACACGTGTAGCACAAACTTTGTTACTCTTTTCGCAAAAATTATACGAATGGAGGAGTACGAAATTTGCCACAGTGAAAGTTTGTTAAGGAGAGCAGATATCAAAAAAGAAAACGAATTATTATCGAATTTCAACCACTGTGTGACCACTCGTATTGTATAAACGAGTATACTGATACTAAATGTACCTTTCTTATACTTT
The DNA here is from genome assembly GCA_003709505.1 of Hyphantria cunea. Lineage (NCBI taxonomy): Eukaryota > Metazoa > Arthropoda > Insecta > Lepidoptera > Erebidae > Hyphantria > Hyphantria cunea. Next base: position 669,082 of record PKRV01000209.1, on the reverse strand, counting down.
CAATTTTCTTTTCTTTTTGTCGTTGATCCGGTGTCGGGTAGATAAGTAAAATATAAACGCTTACGTCGTGACTATAAGCCAGACGCTTTTAAAAGCCCGTCTAAGAGACGCCAGTTCAGTCTCGACGCATATTATATTATGTGTATGTCCAATACTATTTCAGTGATAAATGCGCTGACAAAAATAGGCAGACTCCAGTGGCATTATAAATCCAGCTTTCGCTGCTATTTCGCAAAAGATTTATGTTATTTACAGTTCTTCCAGTATATTTTACTTATCTTGTCGTTATATGCGTGTAATTCGTGGTAAATTAAAGAAGATTTAATAAACTTTCAACAAATCCATTAGCTATATTTTTTTAACTTTTTCAATACAAACGGACCGGCGTGATACTATCCTCAGACAGAACATAACCTCAAGAGTGATAGCATTCGTGCTTACGTATTTCGTTGGTTCGGAGTAGCATCTCAATAGGCTACCATGGTTTGAATCACAAGGCTGCATTATCTGCATTCGCAATAAGTATAGTGCCCACTACTCTTGCATTCTGTTCATGCTTTCCATCAGGCAGAGTAGATTTACTTTAGCAGGTTCATACACATAAAAAAAAATTTTGGTTTACTAATACCAGTTTCACTATTGTTAAACTGGTTTAGATTAATTATCACTAGAATTCAAGTTATGTTCCCTGTTGTACTTATAAATTGAAAATCATGTTCCTAATGGAGCTATTATATGAATGATAATATGAGAATTGATTGAAAAGAACTATATAATTTTATGAAGCGATCATTCTGAAATTATTCGACTTTTGTTTTAACTTTATAACCTACCCATGCCTTGCACTCTTTTAGTTTAAAAAGATTTATGTGTTAAGACGAGAGAAGACATTCCCTTTTATGTTTCTAAATGTATAATTATAAAGAGTCAACGAAATGACAGATTTTTTATGATAAGTTAATATGTACTTGATGTTTTCCAAGGTATTACAACTATTAACACATAATCTTTTTATGCAAAAATTGCCCGTTCGTGATTTTTTTCCGTCTCAAGTACTAGAAGTCGGGGAACCTGGTGCACCCTCGAAATAAAATCCCTGGACGCCCGACGTACCTCGTGCCACCTACGTTACAAAAATTGCCCTGTCGCATTTTGCCTTGTGAACTAAACCACTCCTTTCAAAGTTTTGAAACTCTTTTGGATCACTTCCAACTATAAGTAATATTTCGAAATCAAATTCAAGTCATGCCATATAGTTAACATAAAACGTGTTTTATATTTTATAGCCCGCATTGGGATCAGGCTAAAATTTCTATCAGTTAGACATCCTGGGGATAAGGCACTTTTGTTCTTAGAAAGTTACCAGATTTTCACACCATATGTTGCGGAAGTTTTTGACGCTTAGACAATTCTTAATACAGTTTAGAACTAGGAAGGCCTAGTCTCCGTTTTGAGTATTTACTCAGTATTTTTTTTCGCTGCTAGAATGTTGTTGTTGCCTTATAAAAATAAACTATTATGTATGAATCGGTGAAGCCACTGTTTCAATCAAACTTTTATTTGATATGATAGAGTATAAAAATATGATGTTTTTACGACGCCATTGCTATCAGTGTAGGGAGGGCCCTAGCATATATTCAACGTTCGTAGGACAAAGTGGCAATGGAATTAATGCAGACAAACTTGGGCAGGCCTTTGAGCCTGCCTAACGTAATAAGACTCGGGAGTTCTCATTCTCAGGAAGTTTTTTCTCGAAATGGAGATACTTTAATTCTTGAGGAAGGACATAGGCTACTCTTACTGCGATAACCGACAAAAACGCGGGCGGAGCCGCGGGCATAAACTGGTATCAAATATATTTATGGAACTAATTAAGTAGTTTAATATTTTAACACTAAAAATATATTACAAAAAGCTATTTACAACATAAAGCCTGAAGATGCTCATCACATTTAAAGTTAATTGTGTCATAAATTGTCCTGGCAGAGAGCGGCGGGTGTATGGCGAGAATAATCTACTGTGAACACGCTGCCATTATACGACAACGTAACTACCAACAGCAATTACGAACTATATTGTTTTAATTAACGTTTTTATGTCTTATACTATCGACCCACTTTCCTTCTGAATTGGCGTAGGTAAATTTTACTTTATAATACTAGATACTAGAAAGTAGAAATGTCGCTTAAATCGTTTTTCGTTTTGCTGTCATCTTCTACAGATATATTTTATTTTTATTTTTTTGTATTATTACCGTTTAAGTATTCAGAAGTGCAATAGGGTACGTAGTCTTCTGAATATAAAAGCCTTTTAAATCAATAAAGCCACTGCCTTACCTTGTATTTAAGTATACTTATACGTCAATCAAATAAACAGCAATACTTTTTAATTTCATGTTAAAATACTATGATTTAGAATATATTAATACTGTGATGTAATAACTGCAAGGATTTCACAGTAGTTAGTCAGTTCGCTGTTTGCGGTTACAAGCCCCACATAGCACAACATTGTGTGATCCACAAATTCTTGTGTTCTTTTTGTCTGTTTCATGTATATGTGTCAAGTCTGTCCGACACAGGAATATTCCAAATATAGTAGTCATCTTTTTAAAAAATAAAACTGTACTCAAGAATTAAAACTTACTTCAATGTACAACAATTGTCAATATCAACAAAATGAAAGTCAGTAATGCATTGCTTATCATGCAAAGTACACATTAACGGCCGTTAGAAACTTTTGAACAATTTGGTTCATATTAAATAAATTAGATAGGCCTTGATTCTCACGAACATGCTCACGTCTGTCATTTGCATAATTTTATTAAGGCTTTAAATGCAAATCGACTTTATGATGCGATGCCATTCATAAACAGTAACTTTCTTTGAAAAAATTGTATGGAATGATACGTCTTCTTTAATGACCCTTAGTAAATCTTGATTTTAAAATGTTATTTTAAAATCAAGATTTGTTTCCAATTTATTTTTGGGAGTCATTTGGAAAATCAGCCGTCTAAAACCCACAATATCCAAGTCCGTGTTAAACTAAAAATACCAGCTATAAAATTATATACGGAATATATTAATAACTACTATGCACTATAAAAAGAATAAACGGAGAAATAGGTTTAAAGGGTAAAACAATACAAACATTCCACAAAAGTGGAAATCTGGTCCGTCAAATAAAACAAAGAGAAACTTAATAATACAAATAATCAGCTAAAAAGACATTTTCCACATAACTAAACTCTGACAAACATCTTGAAAGTGTATTGTGAAGCATTTTTATCTTGGTTCTAAAAATATTTGACTGTGGTGTCGGACCGGTTATAGGCGTTGAGCCCCCTAAGATATGGCTGGGTTCTCTTTTTAACCACTTATCTAGTCGATTGGGAGCTGTGACTGTTCATGTTAAATCGAGATACCCTAAATTAAAGTTTATAACTGTCCAATATTAGTAAAATCATTCCATCTTCATCCACAATGTAAGACAGGTGTGGACTTTTTTGTGTTTAATATTTCTAAATAAAATGTACATTTTAAAATTCTGCTGAATGTCTTTTTTATACTTTTTGTGTATAGATTTAGTCATTTCCATATTACTTTTATATTTTGATCCGTAAATATTGTTCCTTATAGCCTATAACATTAGGAATAATCAAGATAGTATCTTGATCTTGATAGTAACTGCTTTACTATGCAATAGCAGGTGGGTAATCGACTAATATATGGTGGCAACTGTTGACAGCAAAAATGTTATTAGAACTAAGATATCAATTGATATATAAAATGAGTGTCGACCGCAGTCGAACGTGATCCATTTTAGTTTTAGTGTACGTGTGAATCTGAATTTCTTCCTTCCATATGTGGCAACACACAGTCTTCCGACAGTTCCTGGTGCAGTGTAATGATACATAACCTATAACGAAGGTTATCCTCCAATCATAAATGATCCGTAAATATTCCACACCTATTATCTAGTCGATTGGGAGCTGTGACTGTTCATGTTAAATCGAGATACCCTAAATTAAAGTTTATAACTGTCCAATATTAGTAAAATCATTCCATCTTCATCCACAATGTAAGACAGGTGTGGACTTTTTTGTGTTTAATATTTCTAAATAAAATGTACATTTTAAAATTCTGCTGAATGTCTTTTTTATACTTTTTGTGTATAGATTTAGTCATTTCCATATTACTTTTATATTTTGATCCGTAAATATTGTTCCTTATAGCCTATAACATTAGGAATAATCAAGATAGTATCTTGATCTTGATAGTAACTGCTTTACTATGCAATAGCAGGTGGGTAATCGACTAATATATGGTGGCAACTGTTGACAGCAAAAATGTTATTAGAACTAAGATATCAATTGATATATAAAATGACTGTCGACCGCAGTCGAACGTGATCCATTTTAGTTTTAGTGTACGTGTGAATCTGAATTTCTTCCTTCCATATGTGGCAACACACAGTCTTTCGACAGTTCCTGGTGCAGTGTAATGATACATAACCTATAACGAAGGTTATCCTCCAATCATAAATGATCCGTAAATATTCTACACGTATTACATACAAAAAATATATCAAATCAATGCAATAGCCTCAAAAATTAGAGCATTTATTCAAACAAAAAATCATGCAAAAAATCTCTATCTCTTTTAAAAATAGGTTTTGGTTTTTAAAAAAAGATAGAGAGTTAAAGTTTACTGCCTTGTTCGTCTAGTGGTTAGCGTAAGCGACTGCAGATCAAGAGGTCTCGGGTTCGATTCTTGGGTGGGACTGCTGTTGGGTTTTTCTTATTTCGTTTAGAAATTCTTAATAGAAGCCTGGAGTACGGAAAATGTCGGTGTTTCCCGCCCCTGCCTCGGAGAGCACGTTATGCCGTCGGTCCCGGTTGTCATGCACATTTATGGCAATCGTTATTAGAAATTCAGGGCCCTCAAATATACTGACAATTAGTTCAACCTTCGAATTCTGCTCCTCCTCAGGATTGCGAAAGTCCGATGCCAGTCGCTCCGTGTAAAAACATATATTCAGGTAAAATCGGTTGAACTAGTAACCGACCCCAAATCTTGGGAATAATAAAGGCTTAGCCTTTATTATTGATGATGATGAATTTTTAGTTTTTGATGATTTTACATTATTTTGTAACACCATATGTCTTTTTTGTTATTTAATGACTATAAAACATAGAAAAACTCCTCACATTTAAGGTATCATTTTGATTAAGACAGTTGGAGTATCAGTAGTGTAGCTGGCTAATAATATTTTAATGTTGGTCATGTCATAGAGATAGCCTTGTGGGTAGCGAGAGACCGCGTAATAAAATGGTAACCAAGTCTTTCCTTGGCTAGCCAAAACGATAGTAGTATAAAATCTTACGTTACAAAATTGGTAGGTAGATATAAAACAAAGAGATCAAATGAATGAGTTAATAATAAAAAAAAATATTTGGAGGAGGCCTATACCCAAAAAGGGACTATACAAAGAAAAACTAAAACAAATGTACTAACACATTGATAAGAGTAAATACTTATTAAAGAAAATAACAATAAATATAGTATATGTAAAGAATCATGGCTAAAATAAATTATAGAAAAGGATTTTGTAATTATTCGTCCATTTTATTTCTTTTCGTAACTTGAAAAAATATTCAACTAGTTCAAAATGGTAGTAGATATGATAAAAAACAACAATCTACGTTATTTAAAAAAGTTACAATCGATTTGATAAAAGAATAATATAAATTTTAGCTAAAACTACTAAAATTATAACATGGCTTGTGCTTACATTTAGTCATTCATTCCCTATATTATTTTCAAACGTTATTATCTAACATATATAGTATCTTATATTTTTTTGGTAAATCAAGTTAAAGTTTAATATCTCTGTCCTGCGTAATCCTTACAGCGCCCAGCGTCCCAACATTAATCGAATAGAAAAAACAACAAAGAGTTATTTCCATTTCATTATACTGAATAGTAATACCGAAGTGAAGTATTGGCATTTTCGTGGATATCTTTGTAGTCATAGAAACAGTCTTTGTCAGTCTATAGCTAGATATGGCAGTGGACCGTCAAAGGCTCTCCATAGAGATCTCTTCTTAGGAAACAATGTTTTGACCTACAAGGTATACCTTTCTTTTGCCTTGTTGGTCTAGCGGTTGACGAATGTGACTGCTGATCAAGAGGTCTCGGGTTTAAATCCTGGGTAGGGCCAAAAGTGTTATTAAGTTTTTCTGATTACAGAAATACTTAATAACAACTCGGAGTTTGGATATTGACGTTTAAACCCCCGTGCCTCGGAGAGCACTTACAGTTGTCGGTCCTGCACCGGTTCTCTCACCGATCATGTCGGTTAACCGTCCTATCGGATTATGAGAGTGAGGAACAGATTGTCAACCTGTGTTTGCGCACATATTTGTGCACTAGAATATCTCCTGCATTGTTGGCTGGTCTCTGTTGAGACTGATCTCGGCTAGAGCTAGGTAATCATACCTCACTTTTCAAACGGGTTGGTACGGTTTGTTTAAGTTTTGAATATTTTTGCTGGGATATTGTCTTTGGTAGTTTGTCTACATGATTGCCTCTTTAGGCACTTGATATGAATAGGAAAATCTATCTTCAAACTTTGCAGTCAACATCAATTAATTAAACCACAGTGCACCCCCGCTTCAATACTGCGAATTTTCCAGTTAAGTTTGACATTGACCTACTCAAGCCAGTTATTTCGCTTAGTTACATAAGTAAAAAGAACCAATAACATTAAAGTAGTAATAAATTTATACAAGTCATCGTTTAATAAACCCAAGTAGAAGTGACTTATAGTAGTGTCTTCATTGTAGTACTAGTAGTCACGATAATAGGTATATTTTTAGGCTTAATTTCGTTCTACTTTTGTTTTCGAAGGTTATATTCTGAATAAAAGTTCGTATAAAAAGCATACATAATAAAGCCTCGCTTAAACTTCTCAACTTGTACTACAGTTAAAGTGTGGACGGAATTACAGTAGCTACCCATTTTAAGAACCCAAACTTTCTATCGTGCTTAAAATATGACTGGAAAATTATCCAAACAATCGCGGCTACCCTCGCCAACGGGTCGTAATTATAAGTTAAGTGTAATACGAGACTATGAATATTCTACTAAGTTTCAGAAATATTCTAAGAATAGAAGATATCTTAGTCACATAAGTTATTTAAACCTATTTGATTCAAAACGAAGATATTGTGTTATAAAGAACTGAAGTTTGAATTGGTATCGATCTTTCTTTGAAAAGTTTCTTGCCTAGTTGCAATAACGGTATTTTGTTTGGCATTGACGGAGAGGCAATACCTCTACTTCGTGACCTTTGTTTAAATTCACAGCCTTTTTATTCCAACTCAAATGCTTACACGCTATGTCAACTATTTCACAAAAAAATCAGTCAAGCGCGAGGGTAACTCGTTCGCCACTAGTTATGCGAGCAAACAAAGTTGTATGTAGATGAATTGCTTGATACTTGATAAAAAAATTAGAACAAATTTGCATTTGTTTTTTTCTTTTCCCTTGTTAAAAGCAAAATATCATTAGCTAATTCTAAATCAACGAAAAACAAGTTGTGATTTACTCATAAATTGAAGTTTTTTTTTTATTATGTTGCAGGTAGGAGGAACTCCGAAGCATAGTATAGATGAAAAGCATATAGATAAATTAAAATTATGTTCCATGGATATATTCCGTATAAATTGATTTGCATCAGAGAATTGGCCATACCTGATAAGCTCAAAGTAGACATCTACGTTGAAGTTATCATACAACTCAATACTAATAACATTTAGAAGCAGAATTTCCATCCAGCAGTGGCTTGGGGACCTTTTGCTAAACTACAGCAAAGATTACTGAGATATTTTTCTTCTGCTTCAAAACTTAAAGTTTTCGAATTCCAAGTTAGGGTCTTCGACCTCTTCCTGTATATTTGTTTGGGTAATATATGTCTGTAATGTCCTAAGTAGAGACTCAAATTGGGGTATAAATAGTCGCGCAGCTAACTGTATATCGAGCTCTGATTGAAGATTTTTAGAGAATAAATGAGATGGGATGGTCGTGGAAATATACAATATTAAATATGCAATATTATCTAAGGGCAAGACAGATTAGTAAATCGATACAAACTTAAACTTGTTCATTTCTTTTAGAGGAATGATATGAAGGAATGAAGAAACCCAGTTATTATGAAATATTTTATAAATGAAATATGTTTTTTTTTATTTTTATTTAGAATAATTTAGTGATAATTTCGTGAATTATTTATTATTTATATCCCTAAATGTATCAGTAAATGGGACATACGAGGAAATGAGGTCACATGCTTCTACTGTAAACAGTGGATATAAACTAATATGAGCCACTTATTGATTTTGTAATAGAGTGTCTACCTACTTATTGTAACCAATAGCACCAATTGGGCCACACTAGCTAGTTAATGTAATCGATCGGCAAATGAACCAAACTTTTTAATTTTAGACCATGTACATTAATAGGTACATATCATACATTCATTTATTTGAGTCACAGAGATTGAATTGGAAAGAAAATATTAATGAGGTGTCATAAATAATACGCGTAACAAGTTAACTTTCCCATCCGTATTCAGTTTACGGCACACAAATTACAAATTGGATTCAATATTTTAGAGTGAACCCAAATTTTATATTGACGTTTAAATATTTAGCCATAAACATTATACAAAGCGTAGAAACACTACACAAATATCCAAACAATGTTCAGAACTTGAGACCTTGTAAATGTAAATGTGTGCTTAAGAAACCTTACCGCGGTACTGTTTCCACTTTATAGGGTTTATTTTCGAATATATTTACAGGCTATGGAACATACAACCTAATGCAGTTAGAAGCTTTACTTAGAAAGTCAAAAAGAAACACCTAACAGCTCGAACATAAAATAAGTTGATGTGACGTCAATGCTTCATGTAATCACGAACCTAATACAAATCAGTATGTGAACAGCGTTAGGATAAGGCTTTTATTTCTTTCTGTCAGGCTACAATAAAGCACACATGTGTAATGTAAATAACCTTTCCCCGTTTTATTAGGAGTCAATATCTTCGATAGATTTGTGTGGAACTTCTAACAAACATTCTCAGTCACATTTTGATTTTGTTTGTTGTTGAAAACAATACGGCATATATGACAAGTAAAATACTCGGCAAAGTTGTATTTGAAGTCTGATGGCAAGTGCCGACGTATCGGCGTCACGTCGGGTGTCGCGTCACGTCTAGCCAATACTATAAGCTGTCTTATGAAATGTCTCATAAGCTTATTATATTCTATAATGCGGTGTAAGATTACGTCTACATATAATACCATGACGCAAAAGCCCTTATCTCGTATTTAGTTTCTCATTTATTAGTATTTTTACCGTGAGGGAGCTACGCTTCGGCATGAATGGGCCGGCTCGACCGGAGTGATACCACGGCCTCACAGAAAACCGGTATGAAACAGCGCTTACGCTGTGTTTCACCGAGTGAGTGAGGATACTGGAGGCCCATACCTCTATACCTCCTCCTATCCATATCCTCCTCCCCATCCCCCAAAGGCCAGCATCGAACTTGTGACGTCTTTGGTGTTGCAAATGTCCGTGGGCGGCGGTAATCGGTAAGCGGTAATAAACAAAATACTACTGGGTCATTTCTAATAATTAAAATGTAATGTACGCCATTCATTCAAAATAAATTGAATAATTAGAAAAAATTGTTAGGCTTGCGCAATCATACAGCTTGGAAAAAATAAAAATAGCACCAGCAGTTTATGGCTTTTGAAATAAAACGTAGCAAAGTGTGTGTTTAAGTCCCCTGTCTAGCAATGCTATATACTATGAATTAATTTGAAGTAAGAAAGGAAATAAAGGTCTTCAAATATTTAGATTTATTTCTAAACCGACTTGTCTTATTGAAAAAAGTCACGATGTAAATAAAACATTTAGAAATATAAGTAAAGTTAAGGTTTTCATCCTAATCTACCTAGCAAACGAATGAAATATATCAATATGAGTTCTAAATTAAGTATTAATGTTTTTAACGATTCTTTTTCTGTGGACTGCCAATTTTATTCGCTATAATTAATAAAACTGCCAATTCATCGCCCATGACCCGTGAAACGATTTACTGCAACCTTTAGCAGCAACCCCAGCGTTTTATTTCCATTAAATCATGTTGTATCGAGTTTAATATCACCAGTTACTGTCATGGGCTGGTCTGTGTGCATTAAGTAAAGTTCACGCTAGCAATAAAGTGACCGACGGTAAATGAACCGTTTGCGCCGTAAATGGCGCTTACGACCGCCACTGGCCCTTTCTACACTACTAACTGGAACACCAATCGTTTTAGTACTTCACTGCTGGAACTACTATTAACTACAACTACACTTCTGTCAACAACTAAGGGGATTTCAAAATTGATTATGAAGTCAAATCGAAGTCTTTTTATTAAAAAGCAAAACAATAAACTCATTTTTGTGTTTCGTTAAGGCGGTTATAGTGTGGCATACCATGTTGCATTGTTGGAATGTCTGCATTTGCAATGATTATAGTGGCTACTACCTTTTGATGCTGCTTATGCTTTCCATCAGACAGGGTAGACTCACTTTGGCAGACTCATATAGAAAGAAAACAAATTTCTGTTGTCATAAAAATTTTTTTGAAGTATACGAATAGGCTGTGTTTTTCTAAATGTTTTCTTAAAATGTAAACTTTCTACATTTCCATTACAAATGCACAATTTTAATTATTAATTAAACGCTATCCTTACATGGAAACTTACCATAGCCTACGGAGATAGCTATCAGTAGAAATGGTACAGAAATAACAAGGCAATGCATCTAAAACGTCAACGACATTCTAGAAATGTTTAAAGGTCAGATATTGTAGTGCATGTGGTAAAGTTAATGATTACGAACCTATTTACTTAAACAATAACACACTGGCTATTGTTAGGTATTACTCGAGAATTCCAGTAAATCACTTGCGGCTTGAAACACTCAGGGTTTTAAAAATAGAAGCAAAACGCCACATGCAATGAAAAATGTAGTCAAGTAGACCGTTTTTCATTCATTAAAAAAATCCACTCTGTTTCAAATCGCTAAATTAAAAGTACACAGTTTGTTTCGATGACCAAAAGAAATAGTTTAAAATCAATATCGATTTTAACATATTAAGTGATTCAAGAAAATTGTATACCCCATAGAAAAACATACCTGTAAAGAGCGCCATCCTGGCTATGTAATTCAGCGCAGCCACTGAATAATAAATGCAGCAAACAGGGTTATCTTTTATTTGTCCGTACACTACAAATCCAATGCAACGGTTCCACGTTGTCCTCAATACTGTATATATTCATTCACAGCGCGTCTATATGAAGGCTTTACGTCACTTAGACTAACGAGGTTGTGGTATAAGAAACTGTATGGGGGTGGCGAGGGCGGACATATTCCCTTCGACGTGCACCCTGCCCGCCTTTCGGTGCAAAATGATCGCGTGGCGAAGCGAGGGCGGTCTCACGCACCCCGCTTCAGCTGCCTCCGCGCCCGCCGGTTGCAGGCTCGGCCCGCGTTTGCATAGTAAATACTAGGATTTGAGATAAAACATATTTTGTTTTTATTTTTAACCCCCGATACAAAAGAGGGGTCTTATAAGTTTAACGTGCCTGAATTTCTACGAATATCGTGCCTGATCTGTGCCAACCGGACTCTTAAATGAATGAACCGATTAGGATATCTTTTTTTTAACAACTGACATGATATGTTATCATGAATGAGAAATCAACAATAACTTTCAACGACATAGTTCTTGTTGATTTATGAAGATCCTCAGCTATTATCTTATTTGATGTAGATATCTAACAAAACTACGCAACTTCGGTTGATTGGTAAAAAGAGGGTAGTCAGTGTGTCAACATCAACATTTTGAGCTCTGTATTGTGTTTTAAATTTAAAAATATATAACTGTCTATATTAATGTTAATCGAGTGGTAAATCTAACCATTATCCTCTAGTGCATTAAATTACTTCTCTATTACACCTTTTCACTTGCATTGACAACATCACCATTATGGATCTGTACACCAAACTTTCAACGTGCATGGAGGAGCTCTCTTCTACTTTTGAAGCTCGGATGATCCAGTACGAGGTTGACCTGAAAAATGNTGTATGTATGTATGTATTTGCGAATGAATATCGTATGTGTTTACTAATATGCATAAGGTATTCAACTGTAGTTATAAAATCAATGTCTATAAATCACTATTATTATCTTTTTAATTTGTTATTATATTCGTTTCTTTTAAATACGCATAACTATGTCCTTACATTTTGCACTATCCTCTGTTCACTCAGGGTTTGCTGGCAGAAAACTCAATGTTGAGTTAAGCACGCCTTTTGTACATGACACTTCCTTGTATTTTGTTCATACTTGTATTTTCAATGTGTACAATAAAGAATAAATGAATGAATGAATGAAATGATTTTAAAATTGATTTACTGCTACTTTAGTGGTGTCGTCATGATTTATTGCTAGTATTGCAATTAAATCATGCTGCTTAGGCGATTGTGGTTGTCCTAATTTCTTTCTTCAGTTATTTTGTAAAAAAAAAAAATTAATGAAAAATTATTTCTTCATTTATAGAACTGAAAAGGTGCTTTTTATACCCTTCAAAAAATACCAAAGTTCTGCAACCATTGGGTACAACTTTTTCTCCCGACAATGAACAGTATAACATAGCAAGATACGGCTTTATTATATTAAAACTTTCATTTTACCACAATCGTTGCTCACCTAATGTCAAATGTACTTTCAATAATGCAGTTTAGTTTATATAGTGTTAATGATTAACAAATGTACTAACTCACTTGAACACCAAAAGGCACACACATTTGATAGGTTTGCACTTGTAATAGTACCAAATTGTTTGTTTGCTTGTTCGGATCTTAAAGTAGAAACAACTAAATCGATTTCATTAAGTTTTGATAATGTTATAAATCTCTCAATCTCTCAATCTATTTTCTACCAATGGTATATACCATTGGTAAAAAATAGATGTAAACTCAAACCAATCACCACAGACGAATACCGCTAGGACAAATTATAATTAGTCTTCGTATACAAGCTATATCTAATTTCGTGTCAATTCTAAGTTCCAAGCGATCAAATACATACATATATTTCTCACTTGAAAACATGCAGTAAAAAGAAATGAGGCTCATTTTAGTTGTACTATGTATGTTAGATGCTATCTTCATAATTTATTGTAATTTATATAACACAACTTACAGTAATACAAGAGAAAAATCAACTTGAAGTAAACTTTCTTCGCTAAGAGAAGAACCAACTAGTATTAAAATTTATCATTTAAATTACTTATATTTACTATTACTTATATTTTTATTAAGATTCTGTTTATCATAGAGAAGTTTTTAACAACCGGATGTTCTATGTACAAAGTATATGTAAAAATATTATGACACCGTTTGGTCCTGAACCTGTTTTATACAAATAGATACTACGTAAAGCTGCAGGTAAGAGCTAATCCTACCGATATCGTATTATTTTAATCAGCTTGCAAATTCTTTAAGTGTACAAGTTTATTTATTTTAAACAGAATATCGTCGCTTTGTACATCAGTATCATTAATGACATTTCCATGTTTTTATTTATCTACATACAGTAAAATTCTTGTATTGTTTTTGTTTAAATATCTATCATTATTAATAATGAATAGGTACAAGAAAAAGTAACAAGCAAACAAAAATAAAAATCGGCTTATCTCTAGTTACCGTCATATTTATTGAAAGGTGACCTTGCTGGTAGACGAAAAGTTTACTAAAGGGTTCTATAATTATGGAAATATATTTACTGATAGGAAATAACCAGTGGCCCTTACCACGATCATAAAATTGATTTGATGACGTAGTAATTTTTTATACGATCCACAATGCGAACGGAATTCGTACCGGTCGTTAGATTTAATGTGGCTTTAAAGTTTCATTCATCGTAAGCATAGCTATCTATATATGGATACATAAAAGCAAATAAAAGCCTCTGACCTCCTCTGTTGGACTATTACCCCTAACACCTTACGAAAGTCACGTTCGGAGGCCAAGAATAAGTATTGATATAGTTACACTAGATGGCGTACCGGCTTGTCAACGTTTGTTTGACGTCTAAAGCTTTCGGGAAATAGGTAACCTAACATCAACTGTAAATAAAGCAGTTAGTGTTACCCTCCAGCAGGTGGCGCTTATCGACACTTTGCGTCTACTGAAGAAGGTTTCAGTAGTGGTTTCAGTGTCACTCCGTATCTATTACACTGAAACTCTAACAGATGGCGTTATTTCTTACAATATAGCAACAGAAAGAGGACAAGTCTTCACGATTATTTACACCTCATAAATATGTAAATGGTAAGGTTTGGTTTTACAGAAATTTTATGAACTATTAACATATTAGCTTTATTTTCGTCAATCTATGAAGACTTCATTTTTACAAAGCAATTTGATTGAAACAATTGATAAACATGATAAAAGTAATAAACTGATCTAGGTATTAAAATAACACGAGGTAATCTGTACAAGAAAAACATCATTTCGTTGTCTAAAAGATAATAACTATTTATTATTTTAACGGGAATTAACGCAATCATTTATTTAAAGGTATTACATACCTCTGATTTGCCTAAATCTAATCTGATCGCGTTAATTCCCGTCAAAATAATTGTTATATCATGAAACGCGAAAGTTTAAAATTTAGTGCAATAACTATTTATTTTTATTAACTATCCCTAAAACCAGAATTTGTGAGACTACAGTTTGATAATATAGTTGTGTGTCTGAGAAACTACACTAAAAACATGTCTTCATGATGAAACAATCGCATCATTCGCTGTTAAATAAAAATAATAGAAAAATGACTGCTTCAAGAGGTAATTAGTCTTGTATTTACTTTAACACTAACTAGGTAAGACACGCAAAGAAAATAAAAGCGAACGAGATGACAAAAAACTCAAAACACTCATATCGTCTGCTCATAAAAAATCAACTTTAAACTATAACGAAACAGTTGTTGTTTTTGGATATTCAAATTATTTGATTTTAAATTAAAATTTATTGACCTGTGTTATGACTTATGTGTACTGGTTATGCGCAATATATATGCATATTTATAAAGAACCAGTTGGCTGTAATACTTCGCGTGAGCAACTCCCAACGTGGGAGAGCCACGCTTCGGCATGAATGGGCCGGCTCGACCGGAGTGATACCACGGCCTCACAGAAAACCGGTGTGAAACAGCGCTTACGCTGTGTTTCATCGAGTGAGTGAGGATACCGGAGGCCTATACCCCAATCCAACGCCCCCTATCCCCCTCACCATCCCCCTTCCCCCCAGGCCGCCATAGTGTGGGTCACCATGCTGCATTGTTCTGTTTCGCATTGAGGATGGTGGCCACCACTCTTGGATTCTGCTCATGCTTTCCATCAGGCGGGGCAGAGTCATTTTAGCAGCTTAAACATAAAAAAAAACTCGATGTGGACGAGTTCTCACATCAAAAATTCTTAAAGGTTAAAACAAACTATGAGAAAAATATAAATCAGTTTGAAACGACAAATAAATTTTCATAAACAGTGACAGACGTAAATGAGTACCTGAACTACATGTCTGTTATCGAGCCTGATTTCACATTTGTCTTTTTAAAAAACCCGGCAATTGGTTTAACTATCATTATTTTTTCCTTGTATAGTTTTGTCATCATCAAAAGCGTTTAATAGTCTACTGCTAGTTCAGATAGAACTGAATACTTTACTATACGTGAATTTTTAAATACAAGCTAAAATAATAATACAGCGTTTTACCCATTGCTTCAATTTCTGAGAATGAGGTTAAATAAACAAGATTGAATAAAATTAATAATTCATAGGATGACTTTAGATTGTCGTCCCGGTACAATGTTTTCCTTAACTTTCGTTGGCTAGTTAGTTTGAAGTGTTTCCAGTTGTTCAAACACAAACGTCTCCTGAATTAAATTCGTACCGAAAAGAAATCAAACGAGGCCAGAAAACGAATATCGGTATTTTAGCGTTCTCTTAAACTAGAGACAATTACACCGTTCTCGCATAATCTTATCTATTAAAAAGCAAAAAAAAAATATGAACTCAACTTCGCAAATGGGCTTAATGAAAACATATTTTCATAATTAATTATTCAAAGCAGCCTATATGAATAAAATTTTGGCAATAAGCCCGCATTTTAGACATATGTATTTAATTTATGCTCTTTTTGTGTTGCATTTTAATGAATATACAATTAAATTATATTTTATATTGTACTCTATAGCGGAATATCCGCACCAAGAATCAATATATCGCTACGCAAGATGAGATTGCTGAATGTATTCTTACTCTGAACGTACGATTAAGATTAAAAGTAATAACGTAAGAAACTGATCGAACATATATTACAACAAAAGAGAATTAGAAGTTTTAACATGTCATACACTCTACGACTTCGTAGCAAACTGACTACGGCGTAACTTAAACTACGTGCTACGCTTAGTCTTGAGTCGCTTCTTTTCTTAGCGGATCTGGGTAGTCAGCAGTATTCCCAAAAGTAATCAAGAAATAATTTATTTTTAGATGTAACTCTTAATTTTGTTATCTAACAAAATTGGTTCAATTTTCAAAAATGTTAAAAAATACTTTTTATAGCTTTGTGTACGTAAAAATATTTTTTTCATAACTTGGTTCAAAAGTAGTTCAATGACTCAGCGTACATGTGACGATAGCTTAACGAAAAACCAGTCTATGAAAAAGCTATTATCATGATAATCATATTTTATTTTTTGCGCTGGAACAACAGCCACTGTGATTAAGTTAATCATAATACAATTTCTTGTCCGTATTTGAATTAAAATTTGTTCCTACAAACAGCCTTTGTTAACCAATTTATTTCACAAAAAAGTTAGGTAGTACTAGTTCAGGATTAAATTATAATGAGTGAAACAGCCCAAAACAAATTAAATTAAATTTATAATGATTAGGTGGGTTTAGGTTCGCAAGATCTACGAACACGGAATTAAACATAATATAATCTGGTATAAAAAATGCTTACGACGAGTTGGCAAAAGACAAAGCTATTATTAAATTTATCCTAAACAAAATTTATATACTATTTTAATATAAAACATTATTCGAAAAAAATTAAGAAATTTTGCTGTTGTAAAATAAATTTATTGTGCATGTAGTATTATCTTAGAGCATTTTTTTAATGCAAAATAAATCGTAATATATCAAACAATGGTCAACGTCGAGAGTGTTTCAAATATGTAACTGTCTCAAAAAAAATCAAACCTACTTAACAGCTAATTAAATATGTTACTTACGTCCCGCAACCGGATTAACCATCTGGGACTACCAACGAGCCCATCTGCGCCCAACCCAGTTACCCGCTTGTAGTTGTAGGCAGCGGTGAAAACCACTTCAAGAGGCTGTAGACCTTAAAAAGTTTCCCCGTAAAAAACAATAGCTGGGGTCTGGGTCTAAGTGAAGAACCACGAGGAAGAGAAAATACGCCTCTATCCATACATCGATAGTTATCGGAATCCATAATCGTTTCGCATTTAAAGAATAGATGAATGTTGAAAAATAAATGTAGAAATCACAAAATTATACAATGGAAGGATCAATAGTTAAACTTTTTCTCGGTTGGCAAACGTATAGAAGGTTCTATTGCCAAAAATCGTGATCCAAACAGTTAATAATAAATTCTACGAGGATCGTGAGTTGAATACGAGGATAGGAAGTACCACTGTCGTGTTGAATATGGAAATTTTGTGCATAATCGAGACACGGAAAGATTTCCAAGATATGAAATGTTATCCAATAAGGCTTAAGATAACCATTGTATTGCAATTTACAACTAGAACATTTTCACAGAATTGCTAAGGATTTGTAGCCTACATCACCATTTATGTCAAATTGTTAAATATCTTATAAATAAACTCCTTCAAGGCATTGAGTAACTGAAACATGACCAAATAAGTTGATCATCTCCAAATCTTTTCGAAAATTAGTTTGGGGTCATGAGACATCCACAAAAAAGTACTAGGCTATACCGAAGCTCTGTAGACAGACGGTTGTCGTACTTTTAAGGACTCCAATTACCCGCAATGGCTGCCACAGATGTTCCGTGTTACCCTATCCTATATTTTATACCTACTCGGCATTTTATATATTCTCGTTCATTCCTATGTTTATTAATTGATACATTAGGCATGAAGAATTAATTATTTTTTTTAATTAATAAGGTACTATATATTATGATTCACAAGGCAAAATAATTCTTTATTACATTTTGACATTGATTATTACATCGAGACATACTGTTACAGATTTTTAAAGAACGCTAAGTATCTCTTTTGCAAATAGCCATGTTATTTACATAAGAGCTATATATTACAATATATGAAAATTTCAAGAATTATAATAATTCTAAGTAATAACTTGTTCATGCATCAATATGAGTTTATGAAAATTTGAAATTTAAATTGCCTCGTTTAAACACAAAGTTACACTCGAATATATTGGGGTATAATAGGATGTATTGTTTCCCTAACCTTTTAAAATGTGAATTAATATCATATATTTTTTAGTTAATTATGTATAAATAAAAAAATATGATCACTCTTCAATTCCCTTTACAGATAGCGAAGGTAAACGAAGGGATGTTACAGTCCTTAAAATATAACCTAATCTCTGTGACAAATGTCTACAAAACCAAAGAAATAAATTTTGAACGAGCATCATGTTTACGTGCCAGTTTTATCATAAATAAGTTGCAATACGGATGTTAAAATTCATACGTGAAATGTACCTCTTAAGTTCTAAATGACCCTAGAAACAACTGACACAAAAATCAAGACTATTTCAAGGAGTGTAGTTAAGGCCTTATGGGACTTATATACCCTAATAGGGTAAAAGTTCCTTAAAAAATAAAGTGGAAAGAAAGGACTGTAGTTTTAGTTGAAAATAGTTTTGGTCATTTTTTTTACTAAAATCATACCTTTTTATTAGCAGCCTTGTTTATCACTGGTAGTTTAGAAACAGATAAAGAAAAAGAGAAATAATACTGAGTGTATTACAATTAAACTGATCAATCAGAACTACTTAAGCTACTTACAAATTTGTACACTAGTAAGATTGACTCCGAAATCAGTTCGTTGGAGTTGGTCATAAATACAATATGTATATGCTATAGAAATACTTGGTAACTCCAAGATTTTGTAAAATAAAATCACAGTAGCCCTAAAATCTTTAACCTAAAAGAACATAATAAGGAGAAATTGAATCAACAAACATGATTTTAAGAGCAAAGAACAGACTCGGTTGACACGTCAATATTTTTTACCTCTTCAGATTAGAGCGATAATGAGCAGTAGGATCTGCTTAAAGACACAGTTATACCTTGAAATTGTAAGATACGGTGCCTTAAGCACATTTTTCACGTTGGTATAAGCTTTGCCCGAACTTTCATTCCCTAATTTACCCTAAGGGGTGGACTCTTTGTGGTCACTTTGAAAAATACTAAAATGCGTATTTTATAACTTTGACCGCATTATATTTTTACAAAATTTATATATATATATATATATATATATATATGTTAAATAAAAAAAATCATCCCCACCACATTTACCCCCTTAGTTACATTTCCGACATCCCTTTCTTAGTGCTAACTTACATTACATAACGAATTTCAGTATTCTAGGTTCATCGGTATGGGCTGTACGTTAATGAAATCGTGACGAGCCGCATTTGTGTTACCTGTTACTAAAATAATTTATATCTCACTCAAGAATCGCAACTTTGTCTGCGTTGCTTTTCAATCATGCTCGGTTCCACGATATAAAGCGAGATTTTGACTATCAATACTTAGGCACGTCAGCAAAACACCTTTTATTTGTTCAGTCACATGCGGAAAAAGGTCTTTACCAGACATCGTTATGGTTGAATAAAAACCTCTTAACATTAAACACAGCTAAATCCAAATATATTACTTTCTTCATTAGTAAAAATAGCCAACCAAGATTAAATAATTTGAAGATAAAATTACATACCTGCCATGATCTAAATTCACTGACCTGCTCCTGTATACAATTTGAAAAAGTTGATAGCATAAGATACCTCGGTGTTCAATTAGATGAACAACTATCATGGGCACCATATATCGATCTTATTTCTGCCAGAATGCGTAAANATACCCTAATAGGGTAAAAGTTCCTTAAAAAATAAAGTGGAAAGAAAGGACTGTAGTTTTAGTTGAAAATAGTTTTGGTCATTTTTTTTACTAAAATCATACCTTTTTATTAGCAGCCTTGTTTATCACTGGTAGTTTAGAAACAGATAAAGAAAAAGAGAAATAATACTGAGTGTATTACAATTAAACTGATCAATCAGAACTACTTAAGCTACTTACAAATTTGTACACTAGTAAGATTGACTCCGAAATCAGTTCGTTGGAGTTGGTCATAAATACAATATGTATATGCTATAGAAATACTTGGTAACTCCAAGATTTTGTAAAATAAAATCACAGTAGCCCTAAAATCTTTAACCTAAAAGAACATAATAAGGAGAAATTGAATCAACAAACATGATTTTAAGAGCAAAGAACAGACTCGGTTGACACGTCAATATTTTTTACCTCTTCAGATTAGAGCGATAATGAGCAGTAGGATCTGCTTAAAGACACAGTTATACCTTGAAATTGTAAGATACGGTGCCTTAAGCACATTTTTCACGTTGGTATAAGCTTTGCCCGAACTTTCATTCCCTAATTTACCCTAAGGGGTGGACTCTTTGTGGTCACTTTGAAAAATACTAAAATGCGTATTTTATAACTTTGACCGCATTATATTTTTACAAAATTTATATATATATATATATATATATATATGTTAAATAAAAAAAATCATCCCCACCACATTTACCCCCTTAGTTACATTTCCGACATCCCTTTCTTAGTGCTATCTTACATTACATAACGAATTTCAGTATTCTAGGTTCATCGGTATGGGCTGTACGTTAATGAAATCGTGACGAGCCGCATTTGTGTTACCTGTTACTAAAATAATTTATATCTCACTCAAGAATCGCAACTTTGTCTGCGTTGCTTTTCAATCATGCTCGGTTCCACGATATAAAGCGAGATTTTGACTATCAATACTTAGGCACGTCAGCAAAACACCTTTTATTTGTTCAGTCACATGCGGAAAAAGGTCTTTACCAGACATCGTTATGGTTGAATAAAAACCTCTTAACATTAAACACAGCTAAATCCAAATATATTACTTTCTTCATTAGTAAAAATAGCCAACCAAGATTAAATAATTTGAAGATAAAATTACATACCTGCCATGATCTAAATTCACTGACCTGCTCCTGTATACAATTTGAAAAAGTTGATAGCATAAGATACCTCGGTGTTCAATTAGATGAACAACTATCATGGGCACCATATATCGATCTTATTTCTGCCAGAATGCGTAAAATGATTTGGATCTTTAAAAAAATTCGTAATGTACTCAATCCTAAAATATTGAAAACTGTTTACTATGGTCTTGTTCAATCCATCTCCTCAAGGTCATGCTAAGGAAACCGTTTTGTTACCCAACAACAAATTTATACAAGGATGCCAATTTCATGACAGTTCATCAAATATTTGTTTTAAGTAGTATTGTTCGATACATAAACTGACTCATATTGGATCATAATGGATCCACATATCGCGTACTCATCCCGAAGAAGAAATCGAATATGTGACACTGTTCAACTTAAAACTGCCTTTCTCAGACGACAACATCTTTTTCTTGCACCATACCTATATAATAAACTCAACCAAATTTCAATTTTTTTCTTAAAAACTACTTTTAAGTGCAAATCTATTATACAAAATTATTTACTCAGTCTATCATATGCGGACACAGAATCGCTCATCACTATCGTAACGTGAGGCAAATTTAAAAAAAAAAAAAGAACACTTACACTACGCTCATATGAACACACACACATACACGAATATATATACACACACTCACACACACATGCACGCGCGCACCAGACACACCCTCAAACACACACATATACATAGTAACGCAACACAATATATCGACCCTGCAAACCGAGCTGGTGTGAATCCTGGAGTCCTGAAATACAGGTTTTGGCCTAGTTTAGGCTCCAGTCCACCCCAAGCTACAAATATTGTATCTGTACTAACTTCAATGATTATTGTACAATGAGTTCTTTGTGGTGGAAATAAACGTATTTTTATTATTATTATTATTATTTATTATTTAATTATAAAATTGATTAGATATTTTCGGAGTTCTTCTGTCAACAACATGACACGAGAATCACATATAAGACTAGCTGACCGGGTGAACTTCGTACCGCCATATTTTTTTCGTGAATATTTTCTAAATTATCGAAATGTAGGAGGGTAAAAATTAAGGTCTAAATGTATTTTTTAATTCCACACCATAAAAAAATAACCAAAAATTATTTCTCCAAAAAATAAAAAAT
Organism: Hyphantria cunea; assembly: GCA_003709505.1. Lineage (NCBI taxonomy): Eukaryota > Metazoa > Arthropoda > Insecta > Lepidoptera > Erebidae > Hyphantria > Hyphantria cunea. The sequence continues at coordinate 646,462 of PKRV01000209.1, read as the reverse complement.
AAAATTTGGGGTGAACCACCGTTAACACTTAGGTGTAAAAAATTAGTTATAAACCTATTCTCATACCGACTGAATATACATATAAAATTTCATCAAAATCGGTCAAGCCCTTTCGAAGGAGTATAAACACTAAAACTGTGTCACAAGAATTTGAAACATTAGATATCACTTGTGAATAAAGTTATTTTTCTAATGACAAAAATTTACAAAACTCCTTCAGTTAATTTGCTACCACGAACAAAATTTTTATTTTATAATCCTTGCATAGATTCATTGCTTTTTTTAATTAGTAACCTAAGTGACTCTTGTAAGCGAAAGCTCGTCAGTTTACTCATTCATACAAATAAAACAGAAAGAGTTAGAACATTTCGTTTTCTTTAATTAAAAAGTTACCATTTTATTATTACACAGACAGACTGAAATTTATATGAAGTTTATGAATAAAAAGTTTTGTTAATATTTCATGTAAACCTACAACGAAACTTTCGTTAAGAATAACTCTCTCTTAATTCAAAACGGATATTTGCCAGACACAAACGCTATTGAAAGTTATATAGGACTTTGAAACCCACCAAGTAGAGGGCTGGGAAATGTTACTTTACAAGAATTCTACTTGAATGGGTACATTCGAAATACGAAACATATTTAGCGAACTTGAAAAGTTGGACGCTGGAAATAACGTTACACAACTAATAATAATATCTTTACACATGTCACAGAGGACTATGTGTGTAAGATATGTAAGAAAATATGGACTCAAAATGAAAAAATCGGCCAAGTGCGAGTCGGACTCGCGCAGAAACGGTTCCGTACCATTATCTATACATTCCAAGTGTCTACCGTTATTGATATCGAGCAAAAAATTTTTTAAACGCGTTTGTTGTAGGGGAACCCCCTTAAATATTTATTTTCTTCTGTTTTTTAGTATTTGTTTGCTATAACAGCAACAGAAATTCATCATCTCTGAAAATTTCAACTGTCTAACTATCACGGTTCATGGTTCGTGGTTCATTCGGTTCATGTCACGGACGGGTAGACAGACGGACAGCGAAGTCTTAGTAATAGGTTCCCGTTTTGCCCTTTTGGGTACGGAACCCTAAAAATCTAAACTAATAAGCTTTTATCTCAAGTAGGCCTTTTTAGGCACTTTTAAAACGTTAGATTAACAACTCTAGTTAGGTACGCGGTTCCTAATATCATTACTATGGCGAAGAACCGGCAAAAAAAATTCATAAGGTACTCTTTTAAAAATATGTATATAACAACATTTCGTGAGCAATAATAACCTAAAAAGAAAAAATTGTAATTTAAAGAAACATCCTAAAATCCTGGAAAGGGAAAAGGAATAAATAAAGGTAATCTACACATTTACTAGGATTTACGCCGTTGATACATGAACAAAGCATATAGCACCAATAAATTGTATTACTGCGATAACCTGCTGACTGCGATGGATAACACTGCTGATAGACTTACTTATATTTTACAAACAAAGAATAAACGATCGTGTTCATCATAAAATTATTCGTTTGAGGAGGAAGGGGGTGTCTTCCCAATCAGAGCGGCCTGAACTCGAATCGTCGATTGCCAGGAACTTTCAATTCTACTAGACTCCTTGGCGCTGTATAGAGATGAGTCTTCGCTGTGCATCTTCTACTGCATTTCCCATGGAGGGGATTTCTCTTAGGAAATGTTCGGACTGATTCCTGCCGTCTCTATCCGCCATCACCCTTCGCGACAGAAATTTCATCCCCATCACCTAGATGGTTGGTATTTCACAACTGTGCGCTTTTCCAGAAACTTTCTGACTCGCACAACAAAACTGTGAAATGAACTGTCGCCTGCGGTATTGGCGGATCAATACGACTTTCAAACCTTCAAGAAAACAGCGTACTCCTTCTTAAAATACCGGCAACGCACTTGTGACGCCTCCGGTGTAGCGGTTGTTCATTGGCGGCATTAATCGCATACTATCAGTCGATACGTCTACTCGTTTGCCCCTATATCACAAAAAAAAAAACATGTTGGTGGTTTCTTCGAAACTCTATAGATGAAACCTTGAAGACTTTATAGCTATGAATTACTAGTTTTTACAAACGGCTCCACTTACGTGTCCGTATAATATTGCAATAGACCTTTCTCAGGCATTTTTAATATATAGCCTTGGACACTCACAATTTTTATTGAGAAAATAACTTTCAAAATCACTTTAGTAAATCTAGAGAATACCCCTACAACGTTAAAATCTTTACCCTTATTATAATGGTAGTATCACTTCACAACTTAGATAATATAATCTGCTGCTACTGATAATTTTAAAAAGTATATTTAAATACTAAATTTACAAACAATTGGTTTCCAAGAAATAAATATTTGTTGCCGCCGACTAACCGTTTGTATAAAATTTTAAAAAAAACTATAAGTAGTGTTCTAATAACATAACATTCATATATAAGCAGAGTGTAATAGAAAGATAAAGTTTACTACGCATTGGATTTCAGAGAAAATTAATCATAACAACATTTCGCACCTTGAAATCCCAAGGGATCACGGAGGCGTATAAACCATATCTACCTTATACATTTACAAGCCATAAGCAGTGTTTATTCGTATAGCAGAGTGTCTTTTACAGATAGGTAATTATGGTAAGCACAGAGTACTTGTTTTTTTTGACACGGGAATTTTAATTTGTATTTTTTGTTTGGGTTCAATAGTGTTCAAAGAATCAGATGGGTTACCTTGTTTTTATTCTGTGACAACCACGATAATATGTTCTGTGACTAGGTAAAAATTATTTATAGTACAAGTATTTATATATGTATATATATTTAAGAAAATATCTAGATTTATTTGTTTAGAAATATATGCTTAAATGACTGCACCGATGACATAGTGGTTTAAGCAATAATCTCAACGTTTTGTACTGCGCTGAGTATTGTGGATTTGTGTGACCCACAAATCGTTGTTCTGTCTGTATATTCTTTTTATCCGTTTCATGTATATTTTCGTGCTTGCCTTTCAACCACCATCACCGTTTCAGAGTAATAGACATACGCTATTAAACTAAATAGTTTGGCTCACCGCTCCTGTGCTGACTATTCGAGTCAAAACCTGAAACTCGCTATCAGCGCACGTGCATCTTTTCCGTTATGATCACGGGTCTTTTAAACGGAGCGTGAAAAAGCACTCACTAGGTTCCTTAGTGTGGGTCACCATGCTGCAGTGTTTATATTCACAATGAGTATAGTGACCATCAACCTTGGATTCTATTCATACTTTCTATGAGGTAAAGTAGTCACTTTGACAGGAATATTTAAAAAAAACCCCTGGGACACAGTAATTGCCCAAAAGCGGGAGTTTTCTTTCTAAAAAAATAGACGGCAAGAAGCTTGGGCTCTCATAGGTAGCTTTCAGTGATTCAATGTTATTTAAATAGTAATATTATTTACTCAAAGAATACAATAGCACTGTCACTGGGAACAATCAGAAGTGAAATTGTGACAAAGGAAAGCCTACGTCTAAGTTTACGACTGATTCAGGCGAAAAAGCCGACCTAAATTGAACTTTGCCATCTCAACTCCTAAGCCTAAGGAGTAGTATTATAGAAATAAAATATATTGCGTTATATGTAAGGTGCATTGGACATCATCATTCATGTTACATTAAATGATAGAGTTCATTAAAGGATATCTGTCGTCAGTGGGGAAGCTAAAATAATTAAATAAATATAATATTATATTATAACATAGTAATAAAAATAGTAATAATATATAATATAGTAGTAACAGAAAATGCTTTAATCATATATTTATCCCTAGATTACACAGACTCGGTAAAGACTCATTAAACGACTTACCGTGGGAGAGCCACGCTTTGGCAGGAACGGGCTGGCTGGACCGTGTGATAGTGATACCACGGCCTTACACAAAACCGGTGTGAAACAACGCCTACGCTGTGCTTCACCGAGTGAGTGAAACTACCTGAAGCCCATACCCCAACCCCTCCCTCCATCTGGCAACACACTTGTGACGCCTCTGATGTTGCGGGTGTCCATGGGTGGCAATAATCGCTTACCATCAGGCGAAACGTCACCTCATCTTGTCTTAATAGTTCAAATCACAAAAGGCCAAGCAGTTGCATATTCCACGGAACCTTCAATTTACATTCCTTTTAAACAAAACGAACAAAGGAAAATAAAACGAGCACTTTTTTTCATCTAACTGATTCTTTAGCCGTGGCTATGAGAACTTGTCTCTGCTCATAATTTCGGGCCGACACATTTTGTATAAAGATAACTTTCACTTTTATTTTGTAAGATAATATTTGTGTTGTGTTTGCGACTAAAATATTTTCCTTTGACTGTAACTTCGCAATCTTCTAGGCATGAATTTTATATGTTTGAATGTCACGTTCATAAGATTTTTATTGCCTTGTTTATTGCCTTTGTTCTTTACCGAGGCCTGTGCGAATTTCGAGTAAATATTAGGCTGATCCTATTGTAACTACGATAATAAAATAAAATATCAAGCTTACAACTTTTAACAAAATACTAAATGAGTCTTAATTGTGCATAAAATTAAACTAAAGTATTGTCCTGTAGTATACGAACGCCTTGACAGAATAAGATTTTTATTAACACAATAATATTTATTAAATTAAAAGTATATTTCGTAATTAGCACGCTTAATTGATCCGAATAACTTTTTTTAGTCATTACTAAGCAATTCTTAAGTTCACAACATTTATATATGCTTACAAATTCTCAAAACTAAAGTAAAATTTGGTAACAAGAATACTCTTACACGCAATATCTCTCATCACGTAATTAGTTAGGTTTACATAAACCCAAACTCATATCAAATTCTATAGTTTACTGTTCTTGTTAATTAATTGAGATATGTAATTTTTAAAATAAAAATCTGGGTTGAGCAGAAAGCGGTTAGTTATAATTATCTGATGAGTAATTTGATCGACGCAGAATGCATCGCAAACATAATTCATTATAGGGGCATTCATTTGTTCATTCTTATATGAACGTTACACTTATGTATACCGATAACTGACTTATTCATTTATCGTTATAAAACCTTATTGCCGAATCAATAGGAACGATTGATTAAGCAGGGCGGTGGGCACAGACTGTTCGGCGCGCCATCGAAGCCACATCGCCGCAGGACCGCAATAACAACGGTGTACCACGTATATACTACGCCAGTTGAAAAAACAAGGACTTCTCGTAATGTTTGTTCTGCAGATGTGATCTCAACATTAGTTTTGATGAATATTTTTACTTAATAATTCTTTTAAGAAAGTAATTATGCACTGAATCGGTATATGGAGTACATGGTAAGGCTAGAGATGGATAATTAACATAAAGGTTTAGTTACGTAATGAAAACAACTTTTTGGTTTAAATGTAAGTATTAAGTCTTATAACAGTAGCGACAGTCTTTATTTAATATGTAACGAAATAAGATTAAGTAATGTAATCTCTAATTATCATCATGACACACCAGTAATTTCTACAGTGTTATTTTACTATAAGACTACAGGCCCGTGTTGAAAATTAATGGGACATGTAAACCACCAGGAGACCTTTTTAGAAAGATACAGGGGTAAACAATAACATTCAACACTATGCCGCCATATCTAAGCTCTCCAACTGAGTACAGGTGAAGAGGAGAGGGTAGCCACCTCTTGATTTTACTCCCTTGTCACATGATTCTTGTACAGAGTTGCGGAATAATAGATTAGAAGATGTATTGAAATTATATGGATTCGTTACCGTATTCAGAGTAGCCAGGAGTTGTTAGAGATAGATATGACATGCGCTCTGACCCGTGAATATATATCTCTTACAACTCCTGGCTACTCTGAGTTAGTGTGTTGTTAGTTTTTAGTTTATATTGTTTTCCACCTTCGATACCTGCCAACGGTGACACGGCTCCGCTTACCTTCCGGGTCTTTACCAGACAGGCGTCCGTTCCTACAAATTTAAAACGAGTCTGGCAGAACATTTGGCTCTCCAGATTTGCCTGGCTCATTGAAAAATATTTTAAAATATTACACTTAATAATATATTGAAAATTCAGCCAGCCTAAAATTACGTAAGTAATCATGGTTTTTTACACCTTTAATACTTGCTAACTGTAAAATGGCCGCGCTTTCAGCTTAGCTTTCCTTTCCTTTCTAAATATATTTTAGTATACCAATCCCAAAAGTTTCATCCTTGACGTAATTCTGGGATATATATATATATATAT
>PKRV01000209.1:500787-640036 GCA_003709505.1 Hyphantria cunea | reverse complement strand
GATGAAGGTTATCCAAGTATAATAAAGTCCACTAATCCGCTACTTTGTGTGTCTAAACATATTACAATACACATTAATAGCTTGAAATAGAGACCTTTGTATAGAGTTGCTTAGTTCCCTAGAGTTTTAAGAAAATAAATCATACACACAATGATATCTAAAACAAGCAAGTCTTCTCTAGATCTATTTTCAAAATAAATCCAAAGATAAACAGTTACGAGATATTTATGGTAATATGTATCAGAGGGTATGATGTTGTTTCTAAGTGAAATATTTATATACATAGCAAAATAACAGATCATGAGATTACTCACGGGGAAACAGCTAACGTTATTGATGTTGATCCATTACATGCGTGAAATTGAATCACAAGTTAGCGTGTTGAAATTGATGAAGATATAACTTTTACTGGCACGCGTGCTATTACAGGTATTCGTCTTCCTAAATAACCATACGTATTTCAATTAAACATGGCACGATTCGAGATATATCACACACTGAGATTAAAATCGGTAGCCATTTTTGAAACGGCAATAACGTGCTGATTTAGGCTTTGTAAAAATTGAAAGATACATCACAAAACAAAATAAAGCTTTTATTTTAAGTAGACCCTTTAAGTAAGTAAGATATTACATTAAGGACTCTATTTGCGAGGTTTTAAAATTTCATTTCTATGGAGAAGAATTGGCAAGAAACTCCATAATGCTCTAAGTATAATCTTAATCAATACATTATATATTACGTTATTATTGCTTTCATGAAAAATCCGAAGAAAGAACTGCGTTTGTTCTCTGATAGTTTCTTAGAAAACACTCGCAAACAAGACAACCCGCTCTTATGCAGAGAAACATATAAGCAGTATTATGCATTAAAACACTCCCAAAATGATGAACTAAAATTGTTGACACAAGCAAAATATGCGTTTCTACATTTACATCTCTTTACCTAGCCTCCTCTAAGTAATCTTAAATATCAACAAACATCACGAGATTTAATTTCAACAGTAAAAAGAATACACATTTTGAAACGTTATAAAATACATTTGTCGTCAGCGAAATCAACAGAAGTAAGGGTTTGTGTTCCGTACAGTGTTCATGTGAAACATAACAAGCGCTCCGACAGGAACATGTCCGACCGTAAGTTTAACTAATAGACACAAAATACTATGTTCGCAACGAGGATGATGGCCACCACTCATGGATTCTACTCATGTTCCCATCAGGCTTAGTATAGTCATTTTATCAGCTATTTATTATTTTAAACATGGCTGATATAATTATATATCAATCATCTTTAAAATATTAAAATTTTCAGCACGAATTATTATAAAACAAAATTATTAACACTTTAATATAAAAAAAGGTAAGATTGCCCGCTGCCACTTCCCAATGTTTTCAGAACGAGAGCAGTCTTTTATTTTCATTTTTTATATAACAGTCACATTAAAGGCAATATTGATTATTTCATTAAGTGCAGTAGTAATCCAAAGGAGAACTTTCTTCACTATCCAAACTCAATAATTTGTGATAGACATATTTATTTGGGAAAGCTTATATAGTAGTCCCTCGTCGATATAATTAACAAAACTTTTCCTCATGTTCACATAACTACTTTTCACGTGGAATAAACACAGTCAACATACCAGGTGGAACCACGCATCTTCTTATCCTTAGGGAAACATCTTAAATATCCTTAGGGACTTGTCTTCTACTCTGACTGTAACTACTGTTTTTTAAGAAGTAGAATGGTCTACGCTTTGGTCTGTCTGAGCAACTAAAACATTAACAAACGTTGTAACTTTGACTGCCTCGGTGGCGCAGCGGTAGCGTATGCGACTGCTGTTCTTGAGGTTTCGGGTTCGATTCCCGGGTTGGGTCAAATGTTTGTATGATCTACAAGTGTTTGTTTCGGAGTTGGGGTGTTTTCTATGTATAATATGTATGTATTTACAAAAAAAAAGTATATATGTATTTATATCAGTTGTTTAGTACCCATAATACAAGCTCTGCTTAGTTTGGGACTAGATGGCGTTGTGTGTGAGACGTCTGAAATATTTATTTATTTATTATTTATTTATAACTGCAAGAGTTCACTAAGACAAGTAAGTTACAATAATTAACACATTATTTATAGTTGATTGCACGGTTGTCCTAGTGATTTAATCGTTCTTACGCCGCTTTGTACTGCGCCATGTGTTCTGGGTTCAAATCCCACAGGATAGATAGTCAGACAGAGTTACTTTCAAATTTATAATATTAGTATGAATTAGCTATTACTATTCAGATGTAATGATTCCACAAACATTCAAATTATGTTACATGCTACAATTGTCAAATGTGGTTTACGGATTTAGTGGTTCATTGGTGCCGTATTCATCTAAACTATTTCATCTAATCACTCACTAATTAAAACATATTCATTAAATTATTCATTAAATTGTTCAGTTATATATAAATGTATAAATGTATCATATAATAAATAATAAATGTTTATTTCATCTCCACAAATTACATCATGATTACAGCATAGTAATTACGTAATTTGTGAGAGATCTGGAATCCAAACTAAGCCGAGGCCTGTGCTATTGGTCTCCAGGCCCCCCAATGGATAACATTGAATAGATTGTCAACAAGTGAGAATCGGACATCAGTGTTGTGAATGAGTAAAAGGAATAAATTCTGGGTATTAATAATGGTATTAATAATGCACATGTATGCATGTGCATTTTAAAGCGTGTCTATATGTATATGTGTATTTGTGTTTGTGTGTGTGTGTGTGTGTGAGTGTGTTTGTGTGTGTGTGTGTGTGTGTGTGTGTGTGTGTGTGTGTGTGTGTGTGAGAGAGAGAGAGACTTTAACCGCGTTTGTGTGTATATTAAGAGACATATACATACATTTTGTCGAGTATTGTTTACATGTTATAAAATAGTGTAAATAACATACGTAGTATATAAAATCGCAATAGAATGTACATAAAGCACATGTATATATATAGAAGTGGCTAACACCTTGCTGAATAAAGGCATAACAAAAATAAGTTCACAAACGTCAGAAATCTGGTTTGCCAGTCTCTTTCAGTTATGTTTGCAAGCCGCAGCTGTTCTAGAATACACAATGAAAATAAACGTCACTACAATAGTTCTTATTCATATTTCGTAACAAAAGTGTCATAGCCTCGCCATTGTGTGGCGCAAACCCGAGCGGCGCATTCAGAGTTGTCACAACGCAGTATAAAGTAACACCGAACTAATTAGGCCAAGGCCTCATCTCGACTAACGGTAGTCAGAAAAACTTGCCTAGCTCGATCTAATAAATTAGTTTAAATTAAATTATTGTTTTAAGCGAATCAATTTTATATCGGTCGCGACGTTTATTATAATAAACCGTAGATAAAACAAAACGATAAAATTAGTAATAAGTTTCTTGCGGTCACTGCATTTACATGTAATTTGTTTTAAAACATGTAAAAATTACATGCTTTATAACAAATTACATAAAATTTCATAACTATTGATACATAATAAGGTGCTTTTAACGTTTTTCCTAATATATGGCTATACAATTATAAATACATTAGAACTTTGTTGTTCCACCAATAACGTCCTGTTTTTATTTTATTTAAAAACTATATGCACACATGTACAACAGTGGGTTTAATACCTAATACATTCTCTACCAGCCAACCTTTGAGAGGTGTAGAAAGTTTCTAAGGTAAGTGAATTGTCGGTGGAAGTCAGAGGTTATAATTGTCATCAATATATGGAACTGACAAACCTCACATAATACAACCACACATACACATTAAAATATATACAGATAATATATATAGATATATACACATACCAATACATAAACTTTACATACATACACTGTGAGTAGGTACTAAATTGTATCTTAATTAATGTTGTCCTGCCATCTCGTGAAGAGGTAGTTTTTGATATTATTTTTGAATGAGACACAACTTGTTGATATCCTGATTTTAAGTGGGAGTGTTTTCCATAGCATTACAGAGGTCTGCATTCAGGTCGGAATAACACACACACTATAGTTGATTAAGGGGATAATGAGGCACATCGTATGAATCTCGCATACGACGCTGTCCTGTGCACTAGTCTGTCCTCTGGCCTAAATATTGTCTAGTGGGATCCAAAGTCCTCGATAGGGCGCCCATCTGTCAAAGAACCTGGTGGGCTCCTCCCGCTGCAAAGCTCAACTCGGGAGTTCATTTCATTTTCTATAATAAATTCTATCGAACATGAATACTTGTTAGCTTTATTTACATTCATATTTATACCAAGTTGCTCATAAAAATATTTTGGTGGGACCGCAAAATGTAGACAATACCTTAACGTAACCAACAACGTATTTACTAGGCAAACACACAGAAGGCGTTTTCATAACAAACAATAGGCACTTCGCGTTGGACTCCAATACAACGGGGAGTAAATGGCTCTCAGCGCCAAGAAGTTAGAAAATGAAGGCTGAGAATTTAATAAACAAAATGTAAGATAGGTAAATAAATCTATTATATAATTTGTTGATAATATTGAGTAAGACTTTGTAGACTTCAATGTTGTAGTGTAATCGTAAGAAGAATAAGAACGCTGTAACACAATTTACCCAAGGAGAAATCATAAACAAAATACCTCCAATATTTTACATTGCTTTATTTTTTGGAATAGACGGCAAACGAGCAGACGTATTGCCGATGATAAGCGATTTCCGTCATCCATATACACCCGCAATACCAGAGGCGTCACAAGTGCGTTTCCGGCCTTTGGGGTATGGGGAGGGGGGTGGGTGAAGAGTCGAGATATGGACCTCCGGTATCCTCACTCACTCGGTGAATTTTTAAGCAAGAAATAAGTTAGTTATACAATATGCTAACTAATATAAAAACATTTAATTCATCAAAGAAAATCAATACATGCCAAGTTGTTATTTTTTGTTGACTACATCGAGGCGACTAATCAACTGTGCCACGTGGAAAATTGAAGAGATTAATTAATTCCCTTTTGTGTTCATTTTGTAGGCTTTCAATTATAACGGGGCTTAAAGGGAACCACCAGTAATCACGATTAATCGTGAAAGGGAACCGGTCAGCCCGGTAATGTTGACCTCGATTTTTAACGTTTTTGTATTAAGATCAAAGGAAAATATATGGCTTAGGTAGGTATGGATTATCAACAAAAAGAATGTTCATCTTCGACGCTGAGGGGTGAATTACCTGTTAATAAAATACTGCAAAGGTTTTAATGTTAAGCCATTTTCTTTAACTTCCTCTTAACTTCTGAGATAAAACGTTGTAAAAGTTCATTGTCTGAAATAATATAGAGCCGGCGGTACAATTATTGTCACCGTCTGAGAATATTTCATACAAATACGTACTTTGTAAAAATTAAAATACAAACTTGAGAATCAAACTTAGAAGTCACCCTCTGTTTTTATGATTAATTTCAAATGGTAGTTAAAGCAGTCTGCTGTCGAAGTACAATGTATATAAATAAAAGTTAATTGCCAAATGAGTTGCTAAGTTTAAGCAAAACTCAAGAACCGTGCGATAAATTTAGTTTTTTTTATATATTTTCATTGAGGAACAAGAAAGGTTCTTAAGGAGAGAGAAAAACGAAATAGTAACAATAACACTTGTTTATTTTTTCTATTAGACTGCGTCAGGCCAATAACTTTGGATAGAACGAAGTCTGTCGGGTCAGCTAGTTTATTATAAAAGTAACTAATATATTTATTCTTAAGTAATTATATTTTATTTAACCTAGTATTCTACCTTCCTCACAAGCTCAAACCCGTTGGGTAAATTGTAAGGCCAAAAACTATGAGGGTTGATAGGTTTTAATTGTAAGAAAATTAAGATGGCTTAAAGGTGCTACAAACCAGAAGCGTGCTGAAGTATTTATGGCTCCTCACATCACTCGTAATCGTAATTAAAAGAAGAGTAACACTTATTCCCCCTTAAATCAACTGTTTTACGGTAGGAGTATGTCTGTTGTAATAAACACAACGTTCTCGTTAATTTGTTGTCGACAAAACTTCCATTTGAAACAGTTCGCAAAGCATGATTTCTATAGCGAAATTAATATAAGTCACATTTTTTATGGAATAGTAAAATTAGTAAAACGAAAGAAAATTTGATTTTACGTATATTAAATTCAAAACCAAGTCTATCCATCGCCAAGTATTTTCACATTTTTTCTTCTTTTTTTTATGGAATAGGGAGCAAACGAGCAGACGTATCGCCTGATGGTAAGCTAGTACCGCCGCCTATGGCCACCCGTAACACCAGAGGCGTCACAAGTGAGCTGCCGGCCTTAGGGGATAGGGAGGGGGATGAGGGGAAGGATTGGATTATGGTTTTCTGTGAGGCCGTGGTATCACTCTGGCCAAGCCGGCCCATGCACGCGTGCCTCTCCCACGGTATCGTCGTGACAAAAATGTGAAAAGAAAAGAAGAAAGAAGATGACATCTCGATGTATTTTTATAAGGTTATATTATTTAAGATTTTATTTATTAAACATCGTGTGTTACATAATAATTTCGCGCATGAAAAATCAATGGAATCGATTTTACTATGCTTAATTAGTACTCTAATAGTTACTAACTTATGATATTAAAAACCGTGTAAGATTTTGAAAGTAAGAAATAAAACAGAAAACTGGTAGCAAAAATTTCGCAAATAAAATTACTAAAATTTAAACCTGTAACAAGTTTACTAATGTGATCATGAAAATTATTGAAACACGAAATTCCGATTAGAATATAAAATAGGTAATAAACTTACTAAGCTTCTGATGTAGCTTCTGTCGAATTCCTTTTGTTACATGGAAAGTAGCATAGCAACTAATAGTAGGCGAGATTGCTCACCAAACTAAGAAGAAATATGACTACGTAAGTTGGCACCACTCCGGTTACTGTTTCTATCACTTTTGAAGTTCTATTTATCTATCCCTTATATTTTTCGCAATGTCTTTGGGATTAAAGTATGAAATTGCCGATTTCTACTGGAAAATAGAAGCGTTTTGAAACCGTTTATTTTCTAAAATGCTCGTAGCGTTTTAAGAAACTTCTTCTCTCTGCCCCTAGAAAAGCTTATCGGTGTTCTGATAACAGTAAAACTTTTCAACCTACATTTATTTAGTCGGTGACCCTACTTAATAGTAATATATTCTACACAATACATTTATGTTATCTGAAGTCCAATTAAAACTTTACTCGTTATTTACTTTATCGAGAGCCCGTATGAGTTACGAAAAATACTACAAAAATTTTAATAAAGGAGCAACGTGAATAAAATTAAGTGCCTTTGATTGTTTAAGACTTGAGTTAATTGTTTTTCTATATATAATGCTTATTTACTTAATTTTAGTATCCGACAATGGCTGTACTCTCGACGACATTTCAGGGTACGGAACGAACACAAAAGCGGGAAAACTAATAAAACATAAACAAACTAGTCATGTAATAACGTTCTACGATATAAGCTAACTACCTTTCTGTCGTATAATCCGTATAGCTTATAAATGTATCTTTCGTTTTCCACTAGCTTAGTGAGCTAAAAGCATAGTTAAAGCTAAGTTTTATAAGTGATACCGGTCGTTTAAACTAGCTTATTAGTGGCATCACTTGAAATGGTTGGTTGTGAGTGCAAATAATAATTTTTCCGAGATATGAAATCGATTGTAACAAAAAAAAGTAAAACGTAAAAAAGTATTACTTACTTCTTGTAAGACAAAAAAGAATAGTTAAAATCAAAGTAATAAGAGGTTATGCTATTTAAAGGCGTCACACACATCGGATAAAATAAAAGGAGAGACTAGAAATATTGAAATATAAACCATCTAAGTTATGACAAAATAAGTTAAGGAAGAGAAAGTTCTTATCTCCAGACACAACGGAAGAAGATACTGATAAAAACATTTTTTTTTCCTAGCTAAATAAATCAATAATAAAATATATTTGTCTTTGTAGAGAGGTACACTTTACTAAATAAAGCCAAAGAAAGTATTCCACTTAACTGATTGCGTAGAAGAGGTTTTTAAGATTCCAATGACGATACATGGTTATGGGTAGACAAAGACAAGTTCATAAATAATAATGAAAATTCTAACATATTCTTATTTATTAAATAAAATACCTTAATATAAAACATCAATTGAAAGTAAAGTTAAATTTTCTATTTGAAAATATGTTGACATTCACTTTGACACATGACTGCCCCGTGTGCCCTATGGTTATTGATGCGGATGGTTCATGTATTCTCAGGCTTTAATCTTCACATGAGTGATTGAATAGTTTTTTTTGTCTAAATAATTTTGATGCTAGATTTAAAAAAAAAATACTGCTTTCAAATAACAAATTATTACAAAAGATAAGATGTACAGATTTTTTTAAACTTTATGCCAACCCTTCTACCCCGCGTGGTACAGTAGACTATAACCTATGTGAGGGCTGTCCAGCAGTGGACTGTAAAAGGCTGTTGATGATGAAACTTTATTCACTTTAGGAATCGTCGAACTGAATGCCCAGGACATTATCTTCCAGTTAACTATATAAACTTATAGAAACAAATATAAATAAACGTGATCAATTTCTACTAATTCGTACACAAAATACAAGACAGAGTAAAATCTCTTTTTATATTAAGTAAGTATGTACTTAGTATTGCACATCTGTGCCTGCATTTGTTGAGGCACATTCTCCAATTTAGTTTTAGTTTGTCTTTGTTTCATGCACCTTTATATGTATACAGGAGCTAAAGTTTAGTATGTTTTCCAATCGAATCGGTAACTCATACAAATCTTAAACATAACATATGCACAGGTTACACATACACATTTAAAATGTAATATAATGCTTATTAAATAGTAGTCCCAACTTATACAGTACTTTAATCCACGAAATCGATTACTAGCTAATTATTCTTGAACACATTTCTATTGTTTTCCCCAGGGGCCTATGTCTAGCAGTGGACGTCTTTGGAACTGTGACGATAATGATGATAGCTTTTCCCATTTAAGGAGTAATTACAATTAATAAAGAATAATAAAGAATAAAGAATTAAATACTTTAGAATCTGCCAATCGACACTTTAGTGATGACTTAAATTCTATACAACATGATTCTTGTTAGAAAGCTCAGTAACCTTATTGTATCTGTTGTATCCAAGCTTACAGAAATAGTGAAGTCAAATTACGCAACGACTGCATCCCTGGAAAGTCAATACATTGTATACAGTGTAACACTTTAGCAACATTTGACCTACTAACTTATCCAGACTAGGACATTGAAGAATTAAAAAAATAGACAACTCATATTATCAGCCAGTGAAGCTGTAATTCAGAACTTATTTTTGAGTTCTGTGGTTCTAAATAAAAATCTGTATTTGTTTTTTATTTTTACATTTTTGTTTGTACTCGTGTATAATATTTCACTGAAAGCTGATTTATTCACTAATTAATGTTCATGTATTACAGGAACGAAGTAAGTTATATTGGTATTTTGTATTATATGGCCTTCAACTTTGAAGGTTACTTAATCATAAATCTATTTTTCTTTCAAAAGAAAATGTTAAGTTTATTCATAGTAAACATGTGAACATTCGATTTCGTGATTTTATAGATTGTTTACATAGTATAAAATACGAGTGTTTTACAATACATACAAGACTACTATGCTCTATTCGTAGTGATTTTAGTGGACGAAAGGAAAAACTGCGTTTAATTAAGACTATATCTTAAACTTAAAAACCTGTAACAAAAAACGCATTGACTTTCTCGTCCTTGGTTTTCTTTTGAGATCTATAAGAGATTTTTAAATTACCAAAATAATGCAATAAAATGTCGCGATAAGATAAAGATTAACTAATTTATTGTTAATTAATTTCGACTTCTTTGGACACAAATGTAATGTTTATGTCAAAAAAGTTGAAAGAGATTTTTAATAATATCCCCGAGAGCGAAGAACTGAAGATTTTAAAAGGACATTACCATTTGGTTTGTTTTTGTCAACAATTCATTAAACCATAAAAGCGTTTTAACTGGTAATAGCCCTATTTTTAGAGTGAAACCCCTACGGGCCGGCACCCCATCGGGGTTTGCAGCGGAGTGGTGAGTCAGAATCGGACCGACTAAAACTACAGCGCCTGAAAAGGGAGGGATCCGGGAACTGCTTAAGACATCCGGACCCCTCCCAGCACCTATCTGCACTAAAGCGGGAACCAACTGCTGGGAAACCCTCTATTTTTTTTATATAGGTAATATGAGTAGATGTGTATGAATATTAAATATTTTAAATTTAACTTAACATTTGCGCATCCTACTACTGCTTTCCTAATGAATGTCACCATAATATCCATATAAAAGTTGTCTGTAAGAGATCGCCATGAGCGATAAGACCGCTAATTATCATATTTGTGTGTTGTAACTCTTTTTTTCTATCTGTTAAGTGTGTACAATAAAGATTATTATACAAAATAAATAAATCCTATACCAACCCGTCGGGCAGCATGGTATATAAGGCATAAACTTACTTTGTAAAGATAGGCCTACATCCAGCAGTGGAGCAGTTCTGATGTGTGTGTAATCGAGCACTTTTAAAGGCACTTTTATTCACACATCTCAACTCTACACTCTAAGCCTCTTCCTAGCCTTTATTACCTCAAATTATTTTAGACGTAGCGACTATTATCAGACTCACTAAATTATGAAATATAAATGCAGTATAAGTAAATTAGCTCATAAAGGGTGATATCGCCCCAGTTACTACGACAGAAATGTTACCGTCTGCGTGAGAAAATTCAAGATATGGTTGCCGACAACATTGCTTTTTCGTAATAGTTCCTGTGCGTGTGGCTCTTTTAAACGTCATTGTTACCACATTCTAAGGATAAGTGTCAATACTTTTAAAAACCGTTAACGTTTGGCGGTAGCCAACAGTGAAACTATATTAGAAAACTACTCGATAAAGCATGAAACTAAGGCCAGATAGTGTTAACACAAGTGTTAACACTATCAGTAACAGTAACTATTAAAATTACCAATTTTTGCAGTATTTTTAACAATATACTTTAAGCCAACTGTATTTATATGTACTACAAAAAATATAGCTAGGCCATATTTCGTATATAAAGTAGTGTGATACCACAAACACTCGCTGTACACAACATGAAGGAAGAGATGTTAAATTAAGTTGTAAACGTACGAGCACCACTCTAACCCCTACTCATTCAACTTGAATAGCGACGCAGTAAGTGTACTAACAGTGTTTAATTAAAGTTGTTAAGAACCATTCGTAGCGTTCTTAAGAACTGTGGTATATGTACTTGTATTATGCTTCAAATTCTCGCTTATCTTGTTTGTAAACCGCATTCAAGAGCCCTAAAAATATGATGTATGTTTTTGAAGACCGTTTAACTCTATTTTCTTTTTTCCTTTGGCTTTGCACGATATGTGCATTCGACTAATGTCGAGTTTACTTTACTCTATTATCTAAATAACCAGTTAAAAAGGAGAATTCATTTCTAGATAAAAATATTAATCAATAATATAGGTATACAAATTTTCTGATAACTGCTTTAAGTTACGTGGTCCATTTGGTCATTTATCCTCAATAAGTCAGAGTTGACAAAGAAGAACAGTTCCCGCTTAGAGGATAACGGTCCGGTTACCAAAGCCTTTGATCACTCGTAAAATCAGTCATACCAATCATGTGTGCAACGCTATTCCTTTTGTCCCAATGACATTTATCTACCCTACTCAGCAAAAGCAAATAAACAAATGGTTCTATTTCAAGCTACATAAAATTCTACTACCGAGTTCTACTTTAACTTAGACCCACTTTTTACCAAATTATGTTTGCGTCTCGGCCATTTGTTTTGGACCAGTATTTTATTCAGAAGAGTATACAGAAAAGAAGTGAGCCAAGAAATACTACTACCTCAGTAGCCAGTATTGTTTTTTACGGTAAAGGAGAGAAAAAATGCAGCCAAGTCTCATGATAGTAATAGTCTTGTAATCCGCGGGAGGATTTTGCTATACTTTTACGATGAATTGGATAGCGCGCTTAGTGTGCCAATTGAACGAGTATCTTTGGATCCAAATTTGCTCAAGAATGTTGAGCGATTTAGGTGTGATTGCGAACTTTAAAGTAATGTTGATATACAAGATTTGTAGGCACTAGACCCGTTTAGATAAAAGCCGGGCCACGACGGGCGCTAAATCAACGCATCTAACTAGGAACATAACAGAATGGGACCTTTACGGCAGACTTAAATTATCTTGTCACAGTTCTATGACAATATTACTGAGCTAGGGTGATCATATACCGAAGCCTTAACGTTACACCAGCGACAAAGCTATTGACAATGCTATGTGTTAGTATCTAGTGTGTATTTACATTCAGCATTGTCCATTATTTATAAACAGAAAGATAATATTTAGATTTAATTAAATACAATTATTATCACTTACTTTTACTATTGGTTCAATAAAAAGACAATAAGAGAGAACAACATTCCTCCTGTGAATTTGAGTTTAGAGAATATATTTTTATACCCATGTAAAGTTTAATAAAGGAGGGAATTGGCATCTTCGATGCGAAAATATCGAGATGTTATAGTCTGTCGCTCGATTTAGTGAGAAAAATATTATTGTTTTCGAGCTACGACATAACAAACATCAAACTAGTAATATAGCCAAATAGGTGCGTCAGCGTTCTAAATTTACATGAACTGTCTTTTGAAATCTTGCCCCTTTACCGATCGATGGAAAAGCGTGGGGCGCGCGACCGACGCTCATTCATCATTCGACCCAAACCGAACACTCTTTATTCACATTAATTTTAAGAACCACTCTATCTTCACATCATTTTTTCATAACCAAATCGTTATGGCTATAAAAATATGAGGGTATAGATAAAAGTAGATAAAAATCTATGATAAGATTGATTTATACGATATTTTTATTGACTGTCCTGGTATCTTACTCTATATCATGTCAGTTGCAGTGCTATATCCCTAATAGGTATTTAACAAAAATGAGCTTAACGCTTATGTTGTAAGGTTACTTTTCTTTTGACAAGTCCAAGATTTTCCGTAATAACAGTATATCGCAAATCGTTTTATTAAATCTAATAAAAAAATCTTTGAACTATTGTAATAGTTCCATTTAAGATCAATATGTTGGATTGATTTTTTCTTAATTCTATTGTACGGATGAAATGAATCACTTAATTGAATTCATGCATTTGTACAAATTTCATTGGAAGTTTAACATTATGTGTAAACGTGTGAGAATAGGAGTTTTAGTTTGAACTTAAGCGACTCATAGTAATACCACTAATAACATTAGTCACTCTTTTAAGTAGTTTCACAATAATCATGTTGAACTACTACGTGTCCATTAGTGCATAAATATGTGGAAGCATGTGCTGTGCTGGTTCTATCTTGATTCTAAGCGAACATTGGATAACATTATTCATTTGGAAGAATTAATTTAGAAGCCTTAACTTACGATTCTTTTGGCCTCTTAAATAAAATTCATTTACTGTGATTTCGGTAATTTAGTAACCAGAGAGAATAGTTGCGGTATAGACGGTTAACAAAAGCTAACCATCAAACCATCCTCTACGTTAAAATGCTTGCCTATATTGTTACTAAATTGTATAAAAATTTGGTCTTATTATTTTTCAACGTCGTATATAAAATAAATCCACGTATATTTAACTTACGCTTGTCATACAGTGCTTTCAAGTACAAATTAAATTTCATCTCGCCAACCCCTCTCGTCGATGATGCTATTAAAACCCAATGCGCAAGGACATTTCTATAAGCTTGGGTGTTGGTACTCTTTACCCGGGCGAGGAAGTTCGCCAATATATTTAGCTAACGCCCCAGCAATGTTATTTATAAGATTTCTCAGAAAAATCTTAAGCTAAGCACAACCCACACAATTTTCCGCTATGAAACCGCTACTGTGAAATATACGGAAGAATTTAATAGGTAATTACCTGACCTGTCAAAGTGTAGTGTGTGGCTCTGAATTTACAATATTCGACAAGAAAAGCTTTTACGACTCAGTGCACGTATAAAGTGTCAATAGAGTAATTAGACAATAGCAGTGCGGAGTCAACGAATTTGTAAGCACCGACAAACTAGTGTATGTAATTTTGCGAAACTTTAGGTCTGAAAGAAGGAAAGAAAGAAAGGTCCTGAGACAGCTCATAATATTCTAATAGTATATACGTGGGCACATACGCTGGTTTTAATTAGAGTTGTCCCTTAAAAGGGTTTATTCAACTTAAAGCGTTATCTTGTGTAGTACTAGCTTCTGCTCGCGACTCCGTCCGCGTATAAGTAGCTTGTATCGTTCTCCAAGGTCCACTCTATCTCTATACCGTAATTCATTCAAGTCATATACTATGAAATCAGTAACAGAGTTACTTTAGAGTTTTATTAGTATGGATTTTGTGCTTAAAAATAGATTCAACTAGAATCTATTTTCTTGTGCGTGAAATGTATGAAAAGTTGGAACCGTTATAAAATTATTACAAAAAAATAGCTATGAGTAAATAACTCAATGATCCTTTAGTTCAAGTATATTTCTTGTTTTGAGCCTATTACTTTTTCATAGATGCATTTTACAATATGAACTGATGTAGCATTTAAACTTAAGATTCTAGACATAACTACCAGAAATAAAATCGTTAATCGTTCTTTAGTTGTACACTTATTGTAAACTACTTGAGTTAGAGTTCTAGAGTTTGGTACCTAATAATAGAAAACAAACTCTAAAGTGTTTTCATAATTTCTTTTGAAAAGGTTTATCGAATCTGGAGTTAGAAGAGGTCTGAATATGTCTCGAGATGTTATACTGTAGTCCTTTGTGTTAGAAAAGTTGTGCACGTGATTTGAGAGACACGTCTAACCTTATATATATATATATATCTATTTTAGAATAAGTGTTAACAATGTGTCAAATTATTATCATATATTATAATGTAAAATATGTGTGTAATATTCTTGTTCAAGTCAAAACTTTTTGAAAATTTACTGTTACGTATAACAAGTACAGAATTGTTGAATCTGCACACTTATGGAGTTCCTTTTAATGCTGATACTGTATTTCAGAGTTTAGATCTTATATAGTAACTATACCTATTCTACTATTTTATGAACCATTCAGGTATAAGTACCTGGATGAGAGCTTGTATTTTTTTGGTAAATTTCCTAGAAATAAAACCTAGGCCGTTCGATTTAAGGCACCCGAACTACCCTGCACACTAAAATCGTTAGAGCAAATAACAATAAACATCGTTTGTCGATGTACTACAATGTTGTTGTTATTTTAAAGTTCAATTTATTCTTGAAAAACTTGAACATAAGATGTTAATAAACAGTTTATCTGATAGCAATCTCCATATAAATAAAATACGAGAAACAAAACAGTCTAGCGTTTTACAATACAAAATTGCAGTACGATTTGCGTAAAGTTTATTATCTAGACATTTACACAAGTCTGAATCGTTGTATCGTTCAACTCGATTACAAAGCTTGAGCTTAATATAATTTTTAAAATAAAAACATTCTTGCATCAACAATAGTTAATATGAGAAGTATTTTTGTAAATTACTTTTTCTAACAAATATACAAATTTAGATATGAGGTGTTGCGTGACAAAACGGCATCGGTGAAGGAAGGCTTTTTGGGGTGCGTGTTGACGAATTCACAAAACACAACAAACTTTGTGGTACACCGATGTGCTTATCTTATCTAATTTAAATGCAAGAACATTTACCACATACATATCTTGATGATATAGATATATGTTGTGTAGGTATATGGTTAATGGCAAATTTGAAATATACACTTAAGCAGTGACGTCCTGGTGAATACTTAGTGCCTACTAATGTGATGGTGATAGTGATTTGTCCCTCCTAAAACAGGCATTTTTTTGTTTAAAATGAGGGTCCAACTTCTATTGTACGACATTGTTTTTTGTTAACGAAATAAACTATATATTTTTTTTTTGAGTTATGTTGATGTTCTCCTGGCCGATTTCGGCTACCGCGGCCAGTCTCAACGGAGACCAGCCAACTACGTATTAGATATTATAGTGCACTAGTGTGTGCACAAACACAGTTGCATTCTCTGTTCCCTCTCTCTCATAATCCGATGGGACGGTTAACCAACACCACCGGGGAGAGATCAGGCGCAGGACCGACAGCTCTACGTGCTCTCCGAAGCACGGGGGTACAGACCCCAACTTCCAAACGCCGAGCTGTTATTAAGTATTTCCATAATTAGAAAAACACAATAACACTTTTGACCCGACCCGGGATTCGAACCCGAGACCTCTTGATTAGCAGTCGCCTACGTCAACCGCTAGACCAATGAGCGACTGCGAATTTAGATAATATTAAATTTATATTAGTGTAAGTTTATATATATGTATTTTATGTAATTAATTTATGTGATAGTAAATTTATGTTAAATGGTTGTATTTGATGTAGGATATATTTTATTTACAATCTTTGCATCGACCGCATCTTATTTCTACATCACCTGGAGATCGACTGGGAAAGAATGGCCTCATGGCATTAAGTCCGCCTTTTGCACATTAAGTGCAACAAGTTGTTAATAAATAAATAATATATACCATGACGGGACTTTTGATCTAATGGTTAGTGATCCTGATTGCCAAGCCGTGGTTTCGATTCCCAACCAAGACAAATCTTTGTGTGATGAACACGATCATTTGTTCTGTGTCTACGTGTTATTTAAATATAACATGTATGTATTTAGAAATATATAAGTATGTTTGTCAGCAGTCAGGTTGTCATCGTACAGGTTTTGCCTTGTTTGGGATCAGACGGCCATGTTTAAGATGAGTGGAAATATTATTACTATGATAACTTTCTCAGCTTATATACAGTTATTCTTTAACCAAGTATAATTATTTAAAATAAGGTTCTTCGTAAATTAAATCAGTTTTCCCTTACTTCAGAACTGATTAGGATATTTTCTAAATGAAAATAGCGTGATGGAATTTTTCATTATAGGTGGAAAATTCCTCCCTACTGCCGCATATTTTTTATTTAAGAATTTAAGATAAGTCCACCAAAAAAAATCGTTGATACTGCTTTACTGGGTTTGCGTCATTTATTTTTTGTAATAAAATACAAATAAAATCAAAAATTGAAATGAACTAATCAGAAGATTTTTTTTTGTTAATTTACAGCAATTACATGTAACAGCAAAAGTAATAACTCCTAATAGTGATTTTTCTTCGAATTCAGATCTATATTTATTTGATTGATTCTAAGCGCATCGCTTACCTGACATTTTGTTTTTAAAAAAGCTCATTTTGATTTTTAATACAAAACTATCTGAATAGGCCTTTGCCTATTAAGGCCTTACAAAAGAGTTCAGTGACTTTTTTGCCCTTTATTCCTCAACTAATCGTGTTTTGTTGCCACTTTAGTTTTATCAATAAAATAACTTAGACAGTCTTTTTTTCGTTTCTTCAACGTAGCATCGAGAATTATAAATGGTGTTAATAATCTGATGATTTAAAATTGAATCTTTAACCGACTATGGCGAAGCCAAAAAGAAGGATAACATTTTTAGCTGTCTATGTATGTTTCTATGTTCCACCGTTGCGTTTAAACTACTGAACCGATGTTAATGAATGAAGTGTTAACAGATACATAATAATAGCCTGGTTTTACGTTGACTGGTTATAGTTTTATTTTACTTTTTCTCGAAGTATCAACTATTAAAACCATTAGCCGATCACGAACTGATTTTAAATTTGGCATGA
The DNA here is from genome assembly GCA_003709505.1 of Hyphantria cunea. Taxonomy (NCBI): domain Eukaryota; kingdom Metazoa; phylum Arthropoda; class Insecta; order Lepidoptera; family Erebidae; genus Hyphantria; species Hyphantria cunea. The sequence continues at coordinate 622,206 of PKRV01000209.1, read as the reverse complement.
CAACCTCAACAAGACCTTCAATAAAATAAAAAATAATTGTGCTGCAAACTCCTATCACCTTTTTATATCCATTTTAGATCTACGAAAACATTTAAACTTTACTTGGAACCTATTTTTATGGGATAAACGAAAGAAGTTTCTCGAAGTTAACACAGCCTACTTAGCGATTCTTTGGATTTATATGCCCCATTATTATCAAAGTGGCAATAACAGTAAAATATCCCTTCCAAGCCAATGAAACTAGATAATGTAGAGTTGTTATTTTTTTCTTTAAATTGCTTTTCATATTACAGATAAACTACCAAAAAATATTTCGTTCTTAAGGTTATACATACGTCAAAATATAGTAGCAGTGCCTACATCATTACATCATACACTTTTCTAATTTCGTAGAAAAACACGTTAAATAGACCGGACCGTAAGCCGTCACAATTTTTGCTTTTTACCAAAGTAGTCAGTAAAAATAAATAGAGGTGGAAACATACACACTGAATTTTAAAATTAAATGATACAAATATAAGAACTAGTTTTCAAATATATCACATATAATTATCATCGAAATTTCTCGACTGATAACTGAACATTGGTATTGAAAACTCGTTAAAATATATTTACTGTTGTATACAACTTTACCGAGAAAATAATCGGTATAAATGATAATAATACTAGTTATAGGTACAACAGAATGAATGGCAAGAGTCCAGAGTTAGGGTCGTCCCCTAAGGCAAAAAACCCAGAATAAGAAATGAGATAAGAGCTACTAACTTACGATAAAATACTACTTCCTTTAGTACTTTCTAGTTTAGTCAATTCTCAAATGTATCCTTACTTAAGTATAACTTGAAATAATTCTCTTTACAACATTAGTAAAGGGCAATTAGAAATTCGATTTATGACTGCTTCTGCACTTATTATAAGAAAAAGATTGCTTTCTTTGCAGGCGATAAACTGGACCTACTGAACCGATTATAATAACTCTTTAACCGACATAAATCTTCGTAAGACAGAAAATGTATTTTTATACTGGCTTTTGACTACGGCTCCGTTCGTGTATGTGTCGGTTATCGCAATGACTTTTTAATCAGTAATAACTTTTTTATTTCCCAACCGATTAAAATAAAACAAACACCAAAGAATAAGTGAGGTTTATCACAATACAGAAGAGAATACCATATCCAATTCGTTTAAGCCACTTGTGTGATTAGATTGTGTGTATTGACATCCACCTTTTATTATTTTTTCAAACAACATTTTAGTATTATATTTGAAATAACATTTTGAAAAATTTTATTAAGCATTAGAATCATCGGTAACTTTAGTACGTACTTAACAGTCAACAATACCGTATTTTGATGCAGAGCCGGATTAAGTCAACTTTTTACCTCAAGCAGGGAGAAAGGCAGGGGGTCTTCCCCCTACGGACAAGTCTTACTATAACTGTATAGAAAAAAACAAAAAAACAGTGGTTTTTATCTTACTTTAAATTACTGTAAACTCCAAAATATATTCTACAAATAATAAATATTTCTGGATAAATCAGTTGAATCTGATGTGTTTTATAACACCAAAGACACATCTTTAGACTTAAGTCATGACCGACAGGAGGTCACAAGAAATTATAATTCTAAAATTGTAAAATAATTCTTTAGTTCAATAAATAAAGATGACATATTCTTATAAAATTACTGTTAAATGTTTGTTAGCTAACTAATCTTCTTGCTACAGAAAAACTGTTGTGCAAGCCTAGAATTTTTGACGTGACTAAGTTTCTGTACTGTGACTGTTTTTATACATATTTGTCTCCACCAGCAAAACACAAAATATTTATAGGTTTTCTTAGAAAATAAATGCAAAAATAAATTTAGTAAAAAATTGTCTACAATGTCACAGTGCTGAAAGTTATATAAAACCATCAACAACAACTACATTAAGTAAAAATTAAATAAGTCGCAAATCTAGTACGGGTAACCCTAGTTATTTTCTGATTAATGAATCAGCAAATAAAACGTTATTAAGTTTTGATTTCTATGTCACGAAAGGTTGTCTAATGCGGGCATTGAACTTGTAAGATAATTAAAGTCCCTTGATACATTTTCTAGCGTTCTCTTAATAACTAGCTTAGGTATTATAAGCTGATAGCTTTCATTCATTCGTTCATTGTGAGTTTTCAGTCAGAAGGTATTACTATCTGGTATTTATCTGATAGATAGAAGATTTAGATAAGTCTCATATTTTCTTCAAATAAATGTTTAAATATACCTAAATAAACATGAAAACACGAAAAGCTACAGCAATGAACTGACACCAATAGTAAAGAATATTTTTTTTAGTATCGAAGATTAGTATTTAATGAAGAAGGTAAACAAGCCGAAGCATTATATAGGAACAATCAATAGAAGGCCATTACACCGCCTAAATGTTGTTGACTCTATACATATAAGTTTTGTTTTTTATTTTTAGGCGCTCCGTATCTCAAAAGTAAAAATGGAACCCTTACACCATCACTTTGTTATTCGTCTGTCTGTTTGTCAAGACCCTATTCCTCAGGAACGCGTGGAGGTATCCACCTGAAATTCATATTAAATACTACTGACCCTTAAAGCTGTGTAAAAATCAAACTTCTAAACCAATGCAATCAAAAGATACAACCGCTTATGCTGCAAAATATTCGACACTCGCAAAGGAATTAAAACCTACAAGGTAATTCCCGTGAACTTAGAATCTTGAAATTTAGTAAGAAGCAACGTCTTAAAGCACTGATAAAGGAAAAATTGCGAAAATAGCCGTTTTTTTTAATTGGTTGACAATTGAATGTTGTGAACTGAAAGTTATGGAAGCATTTAACACGAAAAGGCAATATAATGGAATTTGGAAAAAAGGAAATTGAATCAGGAACGTGTCAAAAATTATAGTAGTTATAAAAATGAAATAATTTAAATAAATAGCAGACACGGTTGTAATAAAAAGGTAGTTAGTGACTTCATGATATTGAAAAAATGCTTCATCAATACTAGCATAATGCTTGTTCGGCCAGAATTAAGAAGTTTGTTATTTGGCGTAGTGCGACACGTGTAAATCGCGGAAATAACAATTGAATATAATTCAAGATATAAATAATGATAAGCAAACGTTAACCTAAAAAGCTAACACCTTAATTCTAGGGATTCTAGACAAAGCTTAGAATGCCAAATAAGTACAGGCGTTATCTTAAGTTTTCAGGGAACAAGAGAGAGATGAGCCGCAAATAAGTATAATTTATGCAACCTCGCCTTATTTCTTTATATCTTTTGAAAATAATTCTACCTCTCGAAATCTAGTACATAAAATTCTCGTGTCGCGGTGTTTGTAACTCTTCCGAAACAGCCGGACCGATTTTTATTAAATTTTTTGTGCATATCGTGTAGGCCTGAGAATCAGCCAACATCTATTTTTCATACCCTTAAATGATAAGGGTAACCCACACCAATATTTTTATTTTTTTTTATACATGACAGTCAACGTTTGCCGGGTCAGCTAGCATAATATAGGTAAATAATAGATAAATATATTATTTACTATGAAATCGATGTTATAGGTGAGTACTGCACATGACGTAACTGCTAATAGTTGTAAGGATATAGACTACTGCCATGAGAAGTTACCTAATTTTTTTTTTAATAGCTGTGAATACAAAAATTATTATTACTATACTGTATTACAGATAACAAGAACTTTAGAATTTTATAATATAATACTCGTTTCTACGATTAGAAATGAATGAAATTCACAATTTCTTGCTTCAAGGAAGGTCGCTGTTTAAAGCCTATAAACCAATGAAAGATTTATATTTTATGTATGAAGATCAGTCCCTTTCATAAAAGAGTGTGATTTACATTGGCACTTTACTACGGTACCCACTCGCAGAGGCGGTGGTTTATACTGATCGCAGGAATGATAATTTAGGTTAAAGCAATTTAACCTAAATTATCATAGGAATAGTATACGTTATCTGACTAGGGACATATATGTCCTCGATTTATGCAAATAAACTTAGGTGAAACGCACATTGGATTCGTGCCCTACGAATGGAGAAAGTTAGGATTTAAAATTATAATAGCTATTTTATTTATAATAGGCATTTTGTTTGTTTCACATCCTTATCTTTCCTCAATCCCATGATTAATATTCGGTAAAAAAGAAAATTACTACAGAATAAAATTACTTAACAAATAGGTTATTTATATTTTTTACTAAAACTTTGAACTACATGAAATAAAAACGATAATTATTTTAGGCTTTTCTTACTTTTTTATTTATTTTATTTATGTAATAAAAATAACTTACTTTTTAAAAGAAATCCCTTGTGTGTACACAATAATGAAACCGTTCACTTCGAGTTGTTAAGCGAATGTTAGAACCACGGAGCGTGGTAGGGCGGGCGGTCGCATTACGTAGCCAATGCGCCCCTACTGACGGTGACGTTGTCTGGCCTCCCCGCCCGCATACACCACTTCCTAGGCTGCCAAGTACCGCCAACTAAACAGAGCTTCGCAACGGGACAAGCTTTTTAATCACACTCGTAAAACATATCAGCAAATACGTCGATAAATTTTACGAACACTTATTTTTACTTAGTATTGTGTAAAAGTCTAAATCGATTTTATATAGTATTTATTACAAATCAAAGTCAAGTATGCTATAAATGACATATCCTGATTTGCTTGCTATGAATATGATTTACTACAATGATGATGATATATTAGAAAGAAAAAAGAGATTTAACACACTACACACACACAAAACAACTACAGAGCTCTTAAACTAACACGAAAAAAGGCACCTATTCAAATCTAGGACTTAAGGGTTAAAAAATCTGATATTTTTTACTAATTAAAAATATATATATATAGTCTCTGGATCTACTAAACCGATTTTAAAAATACTAAAAATATCAGTAGAAAGCTATATTATTTGTGAGTGTACTATAAAAAAAAGGTATTAATAATATTAAAATTGGCTTTAAATTATATTTCAGAAATAAAAATTCTTAAAACAACCTTTCCGAAAGAACCAATCCTGCCGAATTTGAAGAAAATTTAATTAAAATGTGATTTCTAAAAATTAAAAAAGAACACTTTACTAAGGTAAACCTGTTTTTTAATTCTAAATCCTTTTTACTCTTAACTGACGACTGCCCGATAAAAGCCATTTGAGCGGAAATTCGAATAAGCTCAACATTGGATTAAAGACTTAAGAGGGTGGGTAATGCGATGATCGCTACTTTATCTGTTGATATTCCTGGTTTCGTAAAAATATAGTCTGTAACGTTCTTGACTAATGCTTGACTAAAGCTTGGCTGGCTAAATTCATATATTGATAGATTAAATTTTTATGAATCTTTAACGAAAATACAAAAATATTTAGTTATCAGATCAATATGGTCGAAAAAATGCGGTTCGTTTATGGATGGTTCCATAAAGTTTCCCAAAAAATATAGAAGGGATACAAGACACAGTTCTTGATGTCTTACCCCCGTTTTTGTTATGTTTTAGCTGCTAAAATGACTAATAATATATAAATAATATAAATATTTCGGACATCTAACACACAACGCCATCTAGTCCCAAACTAAGCAGAGCTAGTATTATGGGTACTAGACAACTGGTATGAATACATAAATGAATTTCTTTTTGTAAATACATCCATATTATACTTAGAATACACATACAAACAATTTCATCCGCAGATTTAATGTCTTTGAAATTCCTTTTGATTAATTAAAAGGGACTGGCATGCTTCGGAAAACTTCTTTAATTATATTTTTCTACCTTTGCAATATTATTCCCAAGATTTGCTGTTCGTACTTGTTCGCTGGTATAAAAGCCTCTAAAGATTCTAAAATTGTAATGCTCCTTGAGAAATAAACATTTGTAATTTTATACAAAGGGCACGATACCTTTATTTTTTATTTTTCACAAATAAATTTCAAAAAAAATTCACGACCTGTATTTGTGCAAGGCTTCGGTTTAATTGGTACTAAACGTACGAAAATAAAGAGCTGGGAATATTGTATCTTGAAAGTTATTAAAACATTTATTATATTAGGCAATACTAGCTCAGACGACACCAGATACACGTAGGTAGAGTACTCGTAATTCGGAAAGGCATTGCTTCGAATAATGCTGGACAACTAATTTTGCAATTTCAATACATTACTTCTTTCTTTGATGTTACAAATTAAATATATTTTAAATACAAATCATATTGCCACAATTTTAATGGATAAGAAAATTAGAGAATGTTATATCAGAGAAGATTAGTGATGAAAGCCGAAATTCTGCCGAAAACAGATTCTGCCAGATTAGTAACAGATGCTAAGTCTATACTTATGAAATGTCATCCTATAGATAATTTATAATCCTGTAGGTATAAATTTGTTTCATAAACATTACTAGCTTTTGTCTGCGGTTTCGCCCGCATGTTTGTCGGTTATAGCAGTAAAGAGTAGCTAATGTCCTTCTTAAAGAAACAAAGTTTCTCCATGATAAATTATATTGAAATCGGTGCAGCGGTTTGGCTGTGAAAGCGTGACACACAGAGAGACAGAGTTATTTCGCATTTATAATATAAGTACGGATTTTTATTAATGGGGGCTTTTGGTTAAAAATAAATACATACATTTATATGGGTCAGTATGGTGCATTGTTGGGCTGTCTGCATTCGCAATGAGTATGGTGACCACTACAGATGGATTTTACTCAGTCCTGGTCTGTCTGACAAAAAGTCAGACAGATTAGGACTCAGATATAAAAAAGAACAATACATACAAAAACAACAATCAGGAACGTTAAACATACCCACGAGGCATTGGCCTCGTGGTTATGTTTACGGTATGGTATGTAGGTATGTAAGGTAGGTAGGTACTGACATACCTTTAAAGAACGCCAGCTAATGAAAACGCACACGTAATAAAATAAAGACATACTTAAGTCACAATTACAATAATAGAGATTTTCTAATAAAATGCGTATTCACTGCATAAAGAATATGTGGATTTCGAAAGCCGTTCAGTTACGACGTAAGTGAGCGAGATACGCGATCGGACTTCTTTTTTAATAAAAGAAACTAATAGGTCATTTCTAAACAGTAGCATTATTTTAATGATCCATCGGTGCTGAGTTATGGAGGACGAGTTTTTGTTTGGTGTGTCACGTAAAAATTCTGTTTTCGAGTAAACGAAAGTATTTTACATTATATTATTTATTAATTAATATATAATTCGTCTAATATATAAAATTCTCGGGTCGCGGTGTTTGTTACCGAAATCCTCCGAAACGGCATTGTGCGGCTTGTGTGCATATCGTGTAGGTCTGAGAATCAGCCAACATCTATTTTTCATACCCCTAAATGATAAGGGTGACAGTCCCTGAACATTTTTTTATATTTTTTTTTGTCTTTTGTTATGGGTAACGATTCTAACCTCGTATAAAATATATCATAACTTTAATAATCATTCTTCTTCTTTTGATGAATGGCAATCAGCCGGATCAGCTATTTCTGCCAATGTCAAGTATTTCAAGTCTTCAATTCTAAGTCTTCGAGTCTTCAAGTCTTCGTCGTGATGGAATTAATGATAAAAAATATAAAAAATGTGGATGACATGAAATGGGGACCGTCTTTCGCAAAAACAAAAAACGATCCTATCCTTTAATAATCATGTAAATGGTTGATTCATATTAAATAATAATAATATCTTGACGGCTTCCGCTTGTCAGCTTCCGGCACTACTTACAAATATTGTTAATGACGTCTGTACTCCTTTTACACAATGGTACTTCCGGCGTAATTAATCTTTAATGTTACACAATGCTGAATTATTCACATAATAATTATATGTTAATAATCATTACAATAATTATGATTAACAATATTTAACATTATCTACTGAATTTGGGAATTTAGTATTGAATATGATTAGATATGTCAGATGTTATTAAATGCCATGGGTTGGAGTGATGCGGGGATATCCATGTCCTCATCGTTCTACTTGATATGCATTGGAGAATATTATAAGTTTGTGCTAATATAATGTGTTTTGCCGCTATCTTCACTACGCTACGAAACCAAGAAAAATGCTAAACTTTAAACGCCGTTTCCTACTAATTAGGATTTTCGGGTTACACCAAGCGTGCGAAAAATAAGAAGCACGCCCTGAAATACTTATCTAAACTTAATATAACAAAAAATATTATTAGCCTACTGCTTAAAACCTTTATAACAACATTAGCATTAGTAAATATTTCTTTTACATAAAAGGGATTGCCATTTAAAACTTGAAATTGCCCAAATCGAAATTGGTTAAAAGTTCCTAAAACATCGTGCTCATAAATATATCCCCCCTTAGGACGACAAGAAAACTTTGTAATCGAAAAAAATAATTGTGGAAAATGCAAAAGGAAAACCGACCTTAAGACCGACCACATAATTTTGTACCTGTTTTAAATTATTTTATTTATTTATTTTAGTATACTTAGTCTGGCCATAAACATTGTTACAATTAAAAATAAACAAAATATTACTTTTGAATTTGGAATCTGAAATTTTTATACGATTATTCAATGTGTTTTCTTATTTCCGCGCCAATGTATTGTAGAATATTTTGTGATATTTAAATAGAGTGGGGTGATAAAGAGAACCGAATCGCTGTGATTGCATAACATATAGAAGGTATGGAGCCAAATACAATTTTGAAAATCCTCCATACGCTTGGTATTAGTCAAATGTTTGTGTATCGGGCTATTGATAGATACAATGAAACCTCTGTTTGTGACAGAAACAGATCTGTCCCTCCACACATTGTTCGTATGAAAAAGGTGATCAAAGTAGTAAGGGAAAGAATTCGAAGAAATCCTGTCCGAAAGCAAAACAATTTATCTCGCGAGATGAAGATAGAACCATGTCGCGTATTTTAAAAGCTGACTTAGGACTTGCAGCCTATAGGAGACGCACTAACCATTTCTTAACTGATGATATAAAACCTTATTCTTTAAGGTGGTAAAATAAAAAAAAAAGGTCACAGAAAAATTTTATTCACGGATTAGTTTTTTTTTTTGTAATTGATCAATAATTTATCATACAAAATAACCATATTCATGCTGAAAGCTCTAAAGAAGCTTCCTAATCAGTCATCAGAGTGCAACGTGGGCATTATCGGACTTCAGTGATGGTTTGGTGAGGTGATAGCTATGAAGGAATGACTGAGCCATATATTTGTGAAAAAGGTAGGTATCAAGACGTCGGCACAAGTGTATCAAGATAACATTCTTGAGAAGGTAGTTAAGCCCTTTAACAACACCATGTCCAATAACCAAGAAAGGTCATAAAACTGGATCCACCCAATTTTGGTTAGAAACGAACGTTTCGAATTTCATTTGAGCTGAAGACTGGCCGCCATCTAGTTGTGACTTTAATGCACTGGATTATGATTTATGGTCAGTTTTAGAGAGTAGGGCTTGCTCTAAGTGCCATGATAATTTGGGTCCCTAAAACAATCCATACGATTGGCAGTAAATAATGTCCCCATAGAAAGAGTGCGTGCTGCTATTGATAACTGGCCTCAACGTTTAAATGACTGTATTGCAGCCAATGGGGACCACTTCGAATAAGTTTTATCTATTTTAATATTTTCATAAATATAATATATTAAACTAACACTCTTTAGTAGTAATAAATGTTATGTACAATAGTATTTATGGCAAAACTAAGTATATGAGCCAGCCAAAGTGACGCTACTCTGCCTGGTAGAAAGCATGAACAGAACCCAAGAGCGGTGGTCACCATACTCATTGCAAATACAAACAATGATAAAAACAATACAGCGTGATCATCCATTCTATAATGGCCTATTGAGATACCTCTGTACCATTGGCATCGCACTCATCAACGAAACACGACATCACGAATGCTGTCATTTCAGATTGATCTTATCTAGGATGGTAGTACCTCCCAGGTCGAGCCGGCCCGTTCGTTTTGAATTCAGCGTGGCTTTAGAGCCAAGCATACCTTGATTTTTTAGCAAATCATGAACTTAATACCTATTACTAAGTTCGAAACATGAAACTACATACCTCAGTGTATCAAATAGTTTCTTCGAGTATTTTTCCTAACTATGTTCGTGTTATCATTAACTTTGCTACGATACAATTGAACTTCAATTTTTTAAGTGGAGCAACTGCCATCTGACCTCCACATTTCAAATACTAAGCGATATCTAAGTTCTGTAGAAAGATTTTTAGGGCTCATACTATCTGTAACGATTATTTAAAGGGCAAACGGAATCAACAGCTTGAAACATTCCCTAAAATTAGTTACCCATCCATAGATAAACAAAATATTATTATTATAGGCTTTAATTGCTTAACGTTGTAATGTGTTAACCAAATTGGTTACCACTTGGTCATGAATCTATTTCAAAGGGGCTTCGGATCACTCTAAATATACCCTTCAAAATAAAAAAGATTTTTCCAAATCGCAAACAATAATAAAAATAAATGCGTAACAAACATTATTTGTCAATATATTTTGTAAACTCATTTATTAATTTGTCGTGCACATATGTTTGTCTTTTTCTTTAGCTATACGCGCATACGTGTATAGCTAAAGAAAAAGGTAAAATACGCTATCGGGCCTGTAAAATTTAAGGATTTCCTTAGATTTTGCTGGGATCCCGTCATCAGTTCCTGACATGGCGATAATGGGAACAATACCGGAGTATACATCTATATCTAGAATAACTACATTACAAAAAAAATACATACAAATTGAGAACCTCTTCCTTTCTTTCAAAGTCGGTTAAAAACAAATGGCATAAATTCAATTCCGAAATACAAAACAATTCAAAACGCTTTTTTTCCGTGCGGAAATCCCCTCAGTTACCACCTCCAGTGGCATGTCAGATCAGATTTCACCCGGCCTTCTAGATTTTCTGGTATGACCTTTTTTTCAATAGATAGCAACAGTGATTATCTCTTCAATTCAAATGGAGTCCAACCAGTTAGTTTTTTTTTTTAAGGGTTGTCTTCGACAGGCTTTGCTTTGCGAGTGGGACAGGAGGTACAGAGAGGGCGAGACCGCCTCCGTCACCAAGCTCTTTTTCCCTGCGCGCTAGCAGCATATGGTGTCGTACGTAAACGTGACATCCGGCCTAACAACACAACTGTTTACGGGGCATGGTGAATTCTCCGAATACTTGAGGCGATTCAAGTGTAAGGAGAACCCATCGTGCGCTTGTGACCTATACGTCGCAGGCACCCCAAACCTTATAGTAGATTGCCCAATTTACCTTAAACAGCGGAATGATATCGAATTTAAGCTAGATGTAAAAACTACAATGTAAAGTTAAGTAAAATTGTCGGTAGTAAAAATAGAGATATGTTTCTGAAACATTATATAAATATAATTAAAAATGTAAACAAAAGAAATAAAGCAGATTAAATTTATGATTCCATAATAATTGTTTATTATAGTTAATCGTAAGTTAATTATGTTAAAAAGTAGACAGTAAATTTTTACAGTAACATCGTAGTAGTATTTAGAATTAATTTAATTATTGTAACTTAGGAAGCTATAGGAAATGTACAATATAAAATAGGTAATAAGGATCCGCATATAGTGTAAATATAATTAGTCTTATGAAGTTATTAACCACTATAAAATAATTAAAATAATAAAAACTAGAAGATAGATTCGATAGATTAGTAGGAATCTTACCTGTATAGTGTGAAAGATAGAATGATGGAAACACATAGCATGAAGAATAAATGTACGAGCGCCAGCACCAGCGAGAACTTGTATGGATGATAACAGTAGGCAATATATAGGCTCCAACGAATACTAGAGGTGTATTAAAAAAAAACTAAAAATACAGTTAGCTTTATATAGCTATGACAAGAAAGACACTAACGTAAGAAATACTCTGATTAACTGAAATAACCGTAATTAAAGTTTCAGGAAAACTGGAGTATAGGATATTCTACATTCAGAATTACTTATTTACTAGGTATTACTTTAGACAAGAACTGACTCGTTGGTCTAGCGGTTAGCGTATGCAACTGTCGTTCAAGAGGGCTCGGGTTCATACTCAGGTCGATCTGAAAGTGTTATTGGGTTTTATTTTACAAGAAATTCTTAATAAAAGCCCGGAGTGTGGAATTTGGGCGGTGTTTCCCGCTCGTGTTAAGGAGAGCACGTTAAGTCGTCGGTCCCGGTTATCATGGACATCTATAGAAATCATTATTGGCAATTCAGTGCCCTCAAATATACTGACAACCATTTTAACCTTTGAATTCACCTCGCCCTCCGGGTTGCGGAGGAAAGTCCTATGGAAAATCTGAAATTCACTTCGAACCGGTTCAACTAGTGACCGCCCTAAATAATCTTGGGAATAATAAAAACTAGGAAGATATACTAGGTGTTACTTAATACCTGTATTAAGATAAATGATTACAGGGAAATAAATTTTTATTTTATTTTTACTAAAATAATCTTCTATTGACGTAAGTTCGTAAAGATTAACAAAATACGTGCTTAGGCACTTTAATGACTAGGTCAAATATGTCATAATTTATCGCATCAAAATAATCAAGATATACTACAGCTGTTTATGTCTAGGTTACACAATTTTATCAAGGGAGGCTAGGAGGATTACTGTTGTTTAAATAAGTGAGTATACGTAGCATGCATAAACTTTAATAACAGGTTTATATATATTTTCAGACGGTAAACGTACCTACCTTTTGTCTAAGATACTTGATATCCATATATAAATAAGTGGATCAAAAACTATGTACCTCTTTTTACGAAAGATATTAGATAGGTACAGAACAAAATGTATTATGGTTCAATTTCGACCGCTGGGCGACCACTAGTATTGGTAGTTAAAACTATTATAATATTTCGTTTAAAAAATGCTGTAATTACTAAATATATTGTTATTTAAAAAAATACATATAAATGTCCGACAATGTCTACAAAACATATACATAAACTCATAAGCAGATAAATTGTACCTATATTCATTTCTATGATGTGAAAATGGTGGTCAAAAGATTAGCAGAATTAAGAAAACATTAAAAAGAGAGCAAAGTAGAACACGAATCTTTATTTAAATAAAAATCTATAAAAACAGCTTTCAACAAAAAGCAGCAAACTTCTTTCTTATAACTGGCTGGCAATATTCTGCATGAAAGTCAGTTTCTGTTCGACAGTCAGTGGATAATCGTGGTTGGAATATTACTACCGCCCTACTACCTCTATTAATAAGTATATCACCGCCAAATTTAAATATATTTTTTATAATAATATAGAATGGACCTATGTGTTTGTGTGCTTATGTATATAAGCACACTTATTCTTAGATGCATTACGGCGTTCGCCACTGTTCACTCCACAGTATTTCTCATAGACCCCAATAAATTTTTATAACGTCGTTCAAAAAGACAAATACTAATCTCTTTTAACTTACTTCTGTAGTTATAGTAGGAAGATATTAAACCATAAATTTAACAAGAAAATATTTTATTTTATATTATTTTATCTTATAGCGATTATAACATAGAAGCAATAACACACGTCGGCTGATAATATCCATCTGTTCCAGTTGAGTGTCGTTGTGACAAATGGATATCTTCTAACTCCATCACTCCAAAGTCAAAGTCAGCAAATTTTTCAAGAATTTTGGAGCCATCAAAAGTCACTCTCTGTTTCCTAATGTTTTTGGTTGATCCTGTTTCTTCTACATTCGTACCGGAATTACGAGTTCCATATTTTGAATTGATTAAAGTGACATGTAGTTTCACGCTATCTCTTCCATGTTCCCGCTCCATGTATCCTGTAAAATTTTAGTTTTCTTTTATGAAAATCGGGGCAAATGAGCAGACGTATCGCCTGATGGTAAGCGATTATCCCGCCCATGGACACCCGTAACACCAAGGGCGTTACCGGCCGTTGGGGGATGGGGAAGTGGATGGGAGGAGGGGTTGGTGTATGGGCCTCCGGTATCCTCACTTACTCGGTGAAACACAGCGTAAGTGCCATTTCACACCGGTTTTCTGTGAGGCCGTGGTATCACGGTCGAGCCTGCCCATTCATGCCGAAGCGTGGCTCTCTCACGGTAAAAATACTATTAAATGAGAAACTAAAAACAAGATAAGGGCTTTTGCGTCATGGTATTATATGTAGACGTAATCTTACACCGCATTATAGAATATAATAAGTTTATGAGACATTTCATAAGACAGCTTATAGTATTGGCTAGATATGACGCGACACCCGACGCGAGGCCGCTACGTCGTCACTTGCCATTAAGCAGCACAAGCGCTGTTTCACACCAGTTTTCTGTGAGGCCGTGGTATCACTCCGGTCGAGCTGGCCCATTAATGCCGAAACGTGGCTCTACCACGGCTGAAGCATTATTAGCATCTATGTATGTCGATTATCGCGGTAATGAGTTGCCTATGTCCTTCCTCAAAAATCAAAGTATCTCCAGCCTAAAGTTCGTTGAATGCGGTGCAACTATTAACCCATTTAGCCGTAAGAAAGACACGCAGAGTTACTTATGAATTTTTAATATTAGTATGGTTATTTAAATTTGCAACTCACCAATAGATACTTTAACTAACGCGTATTCCAATTTTAAAATTACTGTCAAATGTATACATAAATAAAAAGAAAATGGATTAAAATAACTTTATTTTAATCCTTGTATCTTTCAATATGCTCTTACATATTTTAAAAAATCTGGGACTTTCATTTGGTAATTAATTAATTGTAATCAAGGATCTGACAGATGACAGAATAGAAAATCAGAACTCTTAAAATAATGTACTTGATTACCTCCAATAACTTTTTTTCTTGTTGCTGTTCAATAAGGCTTCAAGCTCTCAATCCCTTTTATAAAAATAAATCAAATTTTAACCGACTTTAAAAAACGAGGAGGTTCTCAATTCGACTGTATTTTTCATGTTTATTACCTGAGCCGATTTTGACAATTCTTTTTTTTTTATTGGAAGGCTAGTGCTCTCGTGTGGTCCTATTTAAATTTGGTCCAGTTCTTGAAGCCAGTTTTTTTTCGTTATACTTATACTCTTGGTTCTTTAGTCAAAATAAATCAAAATACATGAATCAAATGAAATATATAAGAATAAAAACTATAATGTTAATTTTTTCTGTTTTTTATCGTACGAACTATACCAACCTGCTTTACTAAAATAATCAACCAATCCATCAGCTAGTTCTTGAATTAGCCCCTTGGCGGCACCCTCTTCTTGAACAGTTCCATATAACACGTCTATTTGTGAAGGATCATCATTCATATAAGAAATACCTTTCATTCTGATTTTAAGTGGAAAATGACCTTTTAGTAACGGCCTGTAACAAAAAAAAAACTTTTGTAAAATTATTTTTAAGTCTAATAATATTTCTTGAGTTAAATGTAAGTACGAAAACCTCTTTTAATAATAAACATAGTAAAAAACAAAAAAATAAAAAAAACAAACATATAGGTGAAAATAATAAAAGCGTATTAAAAATAAATAGTAGTCTCATTCGCTAAACTATTCACGTCATACTGGCATTTTTATTATTTTTTCTTTGTTAAAAATATACGAAAGTTATTACAGATATTTTTTGGTAAAAAACCTTTAGTCTACTGTTCCAACGTTTCTTACCCAACAACTTTCTCCTTGGCCTCAGTGAATAACTTCGACACAATAACTCTTTCTTCATTGTCCATCAAACACATTACACCTATTGTAAGATGCAGTTTTGCTGCTCTTATAAAGATGGATTCGTCTAACCCTCTGCTGCCAGCACAATCACGTAATACAAGTGCCTGTGAAAAAAAGTACTAGGTCACATAATTTAAAATACCTTTGAAGTAAAAGACATATAATGAACCTCCTTTCCCAGTGATAACGACGATGCAAGATTCTAGCACCAAACTATGGACAAATTTGAATCATGCCCCACCATAACATAAGCTTACTTTCTTACAGACATTCAAAGACAATTAGGTAGACAATCCCGTAAACACTTAGTCTGGACATAAAACCGTGACAATTAAAGATGAACAAACTATTACTTTTGAATTTTGAATCTGTCATTTTAATACGAATGTTCATTATGTTTTCTTATTTTCGCGCCAATATATTGTAAAATATTTTGTGATGTTAAAATGAAGTGGAGTAATAAAGAGAACCGAATCGCTGTGATTGCATTACATAAAATAGGTATGGGGCCAAATACAATTTTTAAATTCCTCCATACACTTGGTATTAGTTAAATGTTTGTGTCCTGAGCTATTTATTGACAGATATAATGAAACCTCCTCTGTTTGCGTCAGAAAAAGATATGGGCATCCACGTAGAGTTCATGCGAAAAAGGCGATCAAAGCAGTAAGGGAAAGAATTCGAAGAAATCCAGTCCTGAGCAAAAGATTTTATATCGGTAGATGAAGATAGCACCTAGAACCATGTCGCGTATTTTAAAAGATAACTTAGGACTTGTAGCCTGTGATAATTTAAAAAAGAATAGGATAGTAAAATAAAAACAACTACATCAGCGGTACGCAAAGGTACACAGAGAAAATATGTTTACGGATAAGATTTTTTTACAATTGAGCAATATGTTAACAATCAAAATGACCTTATTTATTGCTGGAAGCCCTAAAGAAGCTTCCAAATTAGTCACCGACGTACAACGTGGTACAACATTATCCGACTTCAGTGATGCTTTGGTGGGGTGTTAGCTATGAAGGAGTGACTGAGGCCTATTTTTATGAAAAAGGTATTAAAACATCGGCACAAGTGTATCAAGATACCATTCTTGAGAAGGTACTCAAACCCCTTAAAAACACCATGTTCAATAACCAAGAATAGTCCTTTCAGCAAGACTCGGCGCCAGGTCATAAAAAAATGTTGTTTTTCTTAGTAACAATATTTATACATATACATACATGTTTTTTTAATAAAGATATACATATGTACACGTATGACGTATGGCCTTAACCCTCTCCTGAGAGGAGACCCGAGCCCAGCAGTGGGACATTATGGGTTGTTGATTAATTGATTGATTGATATGTACACGTATACATACATCATCAACAACCCATAATATCCCACTGCTGAGCTCGGGTCTCCATTCAGGTGAGGGTTAAGGCCATACATCATCAAGCGCGGGTTGGGGAATGGCAAGAATACGTTGTGGCTATGTAAATTAGCCGTGAGTGTTTTCAAGCCGCTCGAAGGCCTCCAACTATGGTTCACGACTTTTACCGACTGCTTAACGTGACCTCCGAATCACGGAGACGCTCATGGTAAGATGCCACCAGCAGTCATCCATCCAGGTACTGACCGCGCCGCCGTTGCTTACCTTCGGTGATTGTTTCTAATTACCGAGTGCAACTGGACTATGAGCGCCTCTTATAGAGAGAGTATACATCTTTATTAAAAAAACATTTTTTCTGAGTTATAATTAATTCCAAAGAGCATGGATTCAAAATATGATTTTTTTATCTATTATTCTATTATCTTATTACTGTTTTATCTAATATATTAGGTATCTACAACAATGATGATAAAGGTAAACATTGCATTGATCTCCGACCAGTGCCAACGTGCTGCATATTTAAGACATCCTAAGTGCGGCATGGTCTGTAAAGAGAGAAATCTTTTCTGAAGAAAGGTTGTCGATAGTATCTGGTGAACTTTTATTACGTTAAACGAAACGCATAAGCGCCGTGAAATTCTGGGCGCTAAAATAATTTTGATCGCGAGAAAACGATCCCTAATAATAAGGGTTCTGGCCCTGTTTATTTTAATAGCTTTTTGACAGCATAACTAATGATTACGCGTTGCAGCATAACTCCTCAATTTTAGTTAACGCTAGATTTTAATTTTCATAAAATTTTCATACCTCATTTCATAAATATGAAATTATTTTCGTAAGTAAATTCCAAAAATTACATTCAGTTTTACTGACATTATATTTCAGGTATACGCCCGATCAATCTAGTGACAACCATTGTAACTATCATGGGGCGGTCCTCGTGCTCCGTTGAGCTACAGATTTCTATAAAATAAAAGTAACTGATTTCTACAAGGGCGGTGTTCTTTAATAACAATCTGTATACAAAAATATTATCCTAGAGACAAAGTTATTTAGTGCAAGTGATAATAAATATTGACGTCAATGATAAATATCAGTTTGGATCAAGAACTGTAAGTGTCGTACCTACACTATTCGTATATTAGCCACAATATATGATTATAAAGCCATTTATAACATTAATAAATTAATGTAATAGTAATAATGTTGGTTGCAAAATATAATAAATAATGAAATAATAAATAAATATTTCGGACATTTAACACACAACGCCATCTAGTCCCAAACTAAGCAGAGCTTGTATTATGGGTACTCCACAACTGATATAAATACATATATATACTTTTTTTTATAAATACATACATATCATACATAGAAAACACCCATACTCTGAAACAAACATTTGTAGATCATACAAACATTTGATTCGACCCGGTAATCGAACCCGAGACCTCAAGAATAGCAGTCGAATACGCTACCGCTGCGCCACCAAGGCAGTCTATGTATAGGTGTCACTTGTAAGGGAAGATACCCTTAAACTATGTGATACAATTTTTAGAACCAATAATAATAGTACTAGTAATAATAACCCATCACAGGAGGAGCGCGCACGCCGGCGGAGGCGACGCAAGAAGAAAGCTAAGCCAAAGACCGAACTGGCAAACGTGCCTCGCAACAATGTCCAGGAGTCATGGTCGCTGCCCGACAGAGGGGACGAAGACGAAGCGGACTGGCCAACCGAAGCCAGCCGCCGAGCTGGCCACAGTAAACTTAGACCCCAGACTTACCAGCGTCATCGGTACCTTACAGAAGGTACTGATCCTCGAATGCCTAGCAGATTAGTGCAAGTCTGGATCTGCGTAGGCAAAGCATACTCTTTTGGAACGCCGACGGCATGTCACCAGAGAAGATCAGGCTATTAAAGATATTGTTAGCAAAACGACGACGACGGTCGGACGGTAAAATGGATGGATACCACGTCTACCGTAAGGATCAACGTTCGCCAAGAGGGATTGCTTACAGGGGATTAGCTGTCCCGGTCAAGAGGAAAGCGTACGCGTACGCAGTACGCGTACGCAGACTGTAGTATCGGTACTGGCAGCGCATAACAAGCGCTGCCAGTACCGATACTACAGTCTGCGTACGCTGTGGACGTAGAGATTTGCATCGGAAGACAACCCACACGTGTGTTCACGTTCCACAGGCCACCGGGGTAGCGCCTTGCAGTAGCTGACATGCAAACCCTGTTGGACTCGCCACTGCCCACTATAATTGCCGGTGATTTCAACGCGAAACACACGGCATGGAACTCCCAACTCCACATGCCAGTATGAATTCACTAAATCAGTCGTTAGTCGCACTAGAATATCGCTTCGATGTTAATCCGATGTATCTTGAAACAAAACTCGCTCGTACTGCTAACACGCTCTGCTTTTATAGAACTATCTAAATATCTGGAATGATCTCTAGTATTCGATCAACCATTCTGGAACAAATGGAATCTCCTAGAATCAGTAATCTAGCGCCATCTAGCGCCGAAAATAATCACACTCTCAACAGATGTATGCTACTCGACACTAGATGGCGCTGTCCTCCGATCTCGAATGGCGCGACAGTATTTTAAAGACCCTCCCCTGAGCAGTACACATGTGGTATAAGTAAACTCCCTTACAGTAAAGAATACACAAACTTCGACTCTTCAACAACAAAATTGGCATGAATGGCATAAATGAGTTAGAGTTAGAGAATAGGTTGAAGGAGAGGCTTATGTCCAGCAGTAGAATATTAGAGGCTGTTGATGATGATGATGATGATGATTATCAATCTACAAGAAACCTTTAATAAGTGTAAGAGAGATAGTGAGATGCAGTACCAACCTTAAACTCTTCGAATCTTTTCATTAAATTTGGATGATTCATAGGAATTGATATGAAGTGTGTGGATTTTTGCTTCATTCTGGAAGACATAACTATTATGTTTATTCTTCTTCTAGCAGCTTTTACACTCTGACAAACAAAAAACAACATGTTTTATATACATATTATAACAGAAAAGCACTATTATGTTATAAGGAATTATAAAAAATTAAAAGGACTGCCACAAAATGCTTTCATGGATTCATGCTGACATGACGCTTTTGGCGCATTAACAATAATTACTAGCAATCAAACTATTGAACCAACCTGAACAAATCTACTGAGAGTTAATCATATGTTTACTTCGAACAAAATTTAAGTACATAAAAATCATGTTTAGCATTTCTCATTGCAAATAATATTTGCGTTATAAGTCACTAGCTTTTCTCCGTGATTCCGACTGCGTGTATGTCGGTTGGCGGACATACTTCCTCAAGAACCAAAGTATTTTCATTCCCAATTTCATTGAAATAGGTATTGCAGTTTCGCAGTGAAAACATAACATACAGACAGAGTTCCTATTTTTGTAAGATATTTATGAAACTCTTCATATTGGTACTCCTCTCAATAGATTTGAAGGAAATATTTCTTTGGAAACATACTTACAGCTGCTGTAGAACCAAATATAGTTATATCTCCTTCTTGACCCTGCCTTGGAATCTTTATATCTGTTCTTGTATCTCGTTCAATTCTCATTTTGATTGATCCTTTCTTTCCTATAATATATCCTAAATAATGCCTGTAAATAACAATTCAACAACAATAATTTGATCAGATCACACCCAACCTGTCAAAATTTATACACCTTAGATACCTCAGTGATTAAAATTAGTCCCTTACCAATAGATCAGTTTTTTAAACTTTTGCTTGTAATAGGTATATAAACTTGAGGCAGTTTACTTATTAAATATTTTTTTTGGTGTACTAACAATTTTGAGTGATGGTCCTGGTGGTCAAGTGACCCTAGAGTGATAAACCAGAGATTGTGGCTTTGAAATATCTTTCGTTGGGTACTATTACGGATGTTGCAAGCATGCTAAGAAAACAGTTTTTTAATATAGAGATAATCATATACAGCAATTAACATGAGAGATGATGAGAGAGAGAACATGAAAGATTTGTGAACAGATTTGCCAACTCCCAGTGACTTCAGAAACTTCCAGACTTCAGCTGGGTCTCTGTTTTCAACGGAACTCTGGATGTATAGGCCTTCAGCATTCCTACACACCTTGCTGCAATGGTTACTGATAGTTATGTTTTTGGCACAGTTACTATCGTTTAGTTTCCTTTTGAATTTTATCTGGCTATCACCCTTTTCCTAATTCATTCCTTGATGTCTGGAGTTAGCCACGGTGCCAAAAGATGTTTCACTTTCACTTCTTGGATAGGTCCATGTTCATTTTAGAGACTCGTCAAATTAGAGATAAAAAGCTTAACCTACTCATCTATGAATTTGTACAGAATACCTATGGCGTTTTGTCTACTATTGCACAGTTTTTCAATGAATTATAAATAAATAAAATATAACAGTTGAATTGAAAAAGAATGATGACAGTTGCACTTACTTACTTAGAAACATGTAAACTTGTTTTATATCTGGAGTTATCTACCATCACCACTTCAAAGTCATCTTCTTCACCTTCATCAAGCTCGTAGTTATATGCATTATCTATAAAAGAGAAAATAACAACAAATATTATCTAATCTAATCTATGAATAATTATTTATATAATCTTATTACTAGCCCTTAAAAGCTAGAATTATTGTCATTTGAATGTACTCCAAGGCTATTAAAAAGTTAGGTCATCTATGTTGTGACTTAAAATTATGATTGAATTTTATTGTGTTTAAGCAACCATGAAGTAATTAATAAATAAGAAAACACTTGCACTAATACTTTTTAGGCCTAAGGAAAGCATTGATACATCTACAATTTTATATTATTTATTTG
This sequence comes from Hyphantria cunea, assembly GCA_003709505.1. Taxonomy (NCBI): domain Eukaryota; kingdom Metazoa; phylum Arthropoda; class Insecta; order Lepidoptera; family Erebidae; genus Hyphantria; species Hyphantria cunea. The sequence goes on along the minus strand of PKRV01000209.1, from coordinate 600,198 downwards.
CTAACTCTTCCTGCATAACATTTCACAAGACGCGGATTAAATGCCAATTATAGCCATTTTTAATGTTCTAATTTATAATAACCTACAACCTTAAACTGCATCAGATCTGATCTTTGAGGGTTTTTTCAAGCCAGATTTTCACCAAAAGATAAAAATCGCTACTGGTTTTAGGTAGTGATTGAAAATCATACCATTTTCGTACAAATCGTATTCTTGCAATGCAGTAACTTCCGTAGAAGGATCGTTCACCCTATAACATCTTCCTTCTATCCAAATAACTTCTGGCTTTAAAGTTGCTGCCATTTTCTTAGTTAAAAATGTAAATTCTTTTTTATGTTCAGTATTCCTATTTGTCTATTTTGATTTTATTATTCTATTCTCAAACTGGACTGTTTATATGAAACGATGTCGACATTTGACATTGTTTTATTTACGTTATTTAACACGTCGTGACATAACATATTCCTTTTTTTTTTAATTATCAATTGGTAATCTGAACCTGTGGGCTTGAAATCATGTGGGAGATCGTTTTTGTTTTTTCGAAAGAGTGTCCCCACTTCATCTCACCTACATTTTTTTGTATTTTTTATCATTAATTCCATCACGACGAAGTCTTGAAGACTCGATGACTTAAGATTTGAAGCATAGATAATACATACATAATTTGAAGGCTTTAAATGCTTGACATTGGCAGAAATAGCTTATTTGCTGGTTGACATCTCATCAAAAGAAGAAGTGAAGTGATTCGAGTTTGACCAGCGCCTGCCAGTCTGGTTGAGCGTCAGGGTCACTTTTGATTGAAACAAATCTAACTGAGCAAATTTTTTATTTATTTTGAAGCTTTTGCCAAGTTTCGCAGAGAGATGACACATTACATCGTTAACAATGACTAAAGAAACAATTTACCCAGGACTACGTCGTTGCAAAGAGAAAGAAAACTTGAAATAAACCCTATAATACCCCTATAGCCAGGGTGGTTATCACCGTGATGGTGGCCACCATGATTTTTCGATTCACCTGATCGCACCATACAAAATGTTGTCTCATGGCCCCACTTGTCAGGGTAGGGGGCACAACACTGAACACTCAGCGTAGGTAATAGGAACCGGCGAGGTAACCATTTAAATCTAGTGATTTATGTAATTAACTGATGGCGTAGTTGGTATCCGTGCAGTCAATTATAATTTTATTATCTAAATACATGCCAACATTTTTAAAAACCTAGTATTATTAATCCATACTTTATACTTATATAATAAGTTCGAAGGTAACTGTGTATCTGTCTGTCTGTTACACTTTCATGGCTAAACCGCAGAACTGATTACAATGAAATTTGGCATGTAGGACTCTGATTCTTGACATGTGTACGTGCGAAGCCGCGGTCAAAAACCAGTAACAGATAAATATAAACCAAATGTTTATATTATGGTATTTCTTGCCGCAGCATTAAAGAGTGAGTCATATTCGCGAAGACGTAACGGGTGCGTTTACACCCCTCCTTAAATAATATCCTGAATGTATTTTTAGGTATACGAGACTCCCTTCTCATTCACATGTGGATGGTATATTATATATTAATACTATATTACACACTACATATCTATACACATAACAAATAAACCACATTGGATTTTTTGTTTTATAAATATGTTACACTAGCCACCCACCCTAGCTTCACACGGGTGCAATATTTGTTTGTGTAACTATTAAAGTTTGAAGACATTTTACTATGGTTTGTTGATTGCGAAAACTACCTTTAATGGTGCACCAGTGGCAGTGACAACATTGTAATTTTAACGACTTATTGTTTGTCTTTCGCAAAGAGTATTTTTAACATTTCAAACTTTGTGAGCTAAACAAACAACGAAGGAGAATATCGAAGTAACCCATTTAAACTTCCACCCATACTCATATTAAAGAGTATTGTGATTGGAAAAGCTACAATCAAAAATAACTAAGATTCATATAAATGATTAGACCCCCCCTCGCCCCTCATTGGACCATTAAAGGTGGAGTTTTATGAATCCTTACTTAGTGTCCACCTATGTCACCCAAGGAACATTTGTGCAAAAGTTCATGCTTCTGGACCCAGCGGTTTTAGCTGTAGGTACATTGATCGATTAGTTAGTGAATTAGTCTGTCAGTTTCTTCAGAGATATGGACTAATGTAACTGTAGTTTGTTAGTAATTTTATTTATTACTAACACTGTTACCGACATAATATTGGTTTAGTAATTTAGTTCCAATGTAGTGATTTGTATGATTATGCTCCAGCTCCAGCTTCAGTTAGCTTCTGCTAAATTAGAAAAATTTAGAACGTTACTCATCCATTAACTCAATCATGTTAACCAAATAGCTATATCTTTAAAATTTCGCTGTGGTTGTGATACATTAAAATGTCATTTCTAAAAAATTAGAAACAAGTGACCCAAAATTAAGTGAAAACAATCCTTGAGGCGTCTTGTATCTATAGCATGTCAAAATTGGAGCTCGATCTGTAAAGAACTTTTTATGTTCTTAAAGTGTATACAAACCAACATAACATTTTTTATATATAGAACACTTTCAATATTGATGTTCATAATAATGAGTCCTTTATTAAATAATTACTATAGATATGTCATTCGCACGACGGAATACGGATCAATATTTATTCAAAAAAAATTTGAAATCACGCGCAAGTTGAACATGTATTATAATATTGATCGTCTGTAGTACTGTTCTCAATGGAAGGCTAGTAGTTTCTACGAGAACCTGATAATATATTTGATAAGCTTATCTTCAACGCATTATGTTGGTAGTCTTTATTTTTGTAAATAATACAATGTAGTTATATGACATTGCAGCGTGATACGGATTGGTTAGATGTTCCAAAGCAGATTATCTCGAAAAAATGGACAAAACATTCACAAGGCCAGTCAATACGTCTTATTACAATACAAACTACCGATACACCAATGTTAATAAAGAAGGTAAGTGATTTTCCTAATATTTAAAACTGACCTTATTCAAACTATATTCTTATTCGTTATCAGTAAGCTATTAAGTAAATACCTGAGAATGTAAGTCGATGTCTGAATTATCAAAATATTCCTAAGATATGTTATATGGCATATTTATACTAGCTACTTTAAAACGATTCATCATGTATAATTTTTATTTGATAAGTTTTGAGATCATTAATCATTCATGGTATAATTTATTTAAAATTAAAATTAGTTTTTGATTCTAAAAGGCATACCTACTTTTATATTGATACCGAACAACTTTAATCAACAGTTCAGTTAGGTTAAACTTTATTTAAATGTAGTGTCTCAGCGTCGTTCAATAAATATGTAACTAACTTTAGGTAATGAGGAGCAAAATTCTCCATAACTCTACACATTCAGATAAGTTTTAAAAATAATTTAAAGACGTGCGTAAAGTATGATGTCATAAAACATTGATCATGATAAATCACATATTATTAATACACACATCACTCACAAAAATCAAAATCGTTTGCAATTCTTAGAAAGGCCTTGAAATGCTCTAATGTCAAGTTACTGATCTAACTGTGATCAGGTTAAGACTGCTATGGCCTTTCTTGTAACAGGGCCCAATTTAAAGTTATATATGAGATGTACGAGTAATGATCTGTTTCAACTACACTCTTACACTATCACATTTTATCTAGAGTTTTCACTGGCCTAAAACACATTTGCAGTCCTACATATGTTCCTAACGACAAGCCAACTTGCCCAGTATGACTTAAATTTACTTTTATAAATATTATTACCTGCAGAAAAATGTTCAGCAGGCGTAAATCATTATTAAAAGCAAGAGGCATACTGCGTCAATGTGGTTTTATATATGACAATATTCCAGTTATGAAGAAAATTTATGTAGCGTTCAATTTACAGCATCTTGCCATTTGCGTACAGGACGCACAGTATCCTTATGTACCAAAGTATGAAATTGCGTAAACTGAAAGTAACTATGTAGTTTCAAATCTGCCTTTAGTATTCAAAAGAGATGGTCAATGTAAATACAAGAACTATGTATATATACGAATTTATTTTCTGATTGGGCCAGTTTGTATCTTATACTTGCCGCGAGGGGGCGATGTTACGCGTGTGCCGTACGTCGCCTAAATTGAGAGAGTTTACCAGCAGACGGTGCCGGTTTTATTGCGGGCAGGCGCTGGGAGGGGTCCGGATGGCGTAAGAAAGCGGTTCCTTGATCCCTCCCGTCTCCGTCCCGTTAGTCGGTTCGATTCCGATTCACCGCCCCGCCGCAAACCACGGTGGGGTCAAGGCCCGAGAGGGGTTCCACACGTAAAAAAGAAATGTTTGTATCTTATACTCACGAGGGTTGTCCGGTCCATGGCGCTGTACGGCGCACCGGTGTGGGTGGTGTCTCTGACTGCCCAAAATAAGGCGCGCCTCTGGCGGCCTCAGAGAGTATTGGCGGTCAGAGCCATACGCGGTTACCGCACCGTCTCGACCAAGGGGGCGTGCGCCTTGGCCGGTACACCCCCGTAGGATTCGGAGGTGGAAGTGCTCGCCGAAGTTTATCGACGGGTGGCTGAATTCGATGAAGAGGAACGCGAGTGGCGTGAAGCTGCCCGTCGAGTCACGATGGTTCGTTGGAAGTCGCGGCTGGAGGCTCCACGTGCTGGCTTCGCCACCGTAGAGGCTCTCCAGGCAGTCATTATCGAGTGGGCAGGGCGGCACACAGGACCCATTCCATCCGGCTGACGCAGGTGCTTTCCGGGCACAGTTGCTTCAGGAAGTAACTGCACTCGGTCGCTAGAAGGGAAGTGAGTCCCGCCTATCACCACTGCGACTGCAGTGAAGACTCGGCTCAGCACACATTGGCGGTTTGCCCCGCCTGGGCACCGCAAACTCTGGCTCTCACTGCAGTCATCAGAGGAGACCTCTCGCTACTGACCGTCATAGACATCATGGCAGGTAGCGATAGCTGTTTTACCGCAGTCGCAACCTTCTGCGAAGACGTCATTTCGTAGAAGGAGGCGGCGAAGAGAACCCTTATCGGGTGGACCACCTCCATTTGGACCAATTTCATCGCCGTCGTCTCCACGCTCACCAGCGCCTCATGCCGCCGTGAATGTGGCCGTGGATGAACGGAACGGGTTTTCCCCTCCATCCACTTCAGTGGCCAGCCGGGAGAATGCGAGGTGCGCATGTGCTGTACGTCGCATAAACGGAGAATTAAAATAGCGTCAGTGCAGTGCATCCTATCTCTCAGGCGCAGAGAGGCACTCCGTGTGGTTTTAGTCGGTTTGATTCCGACTGCGCGACTCCGCTGCAAATCCCGGTGACGGCCCGTAGGGGTTTTCACACGATAAAAAAAATGTATATTCCAACGTACCTACTTTTATAATGCTACATAAATTTTATCAAAAGTTTTTACGCGGTCAGGTTATAGTTTTTTCGTTATCTTGTTTTGTTTGCTATTATTGTTTAGTTTTGTGTTTGTTATAATTTTTTCGCAATAAGTAAGAAAATAATCAACAGCCGAGCTCGTGAAATCATTTTTATACACTTCTTATTAACTTTACCGGTATGTTTATAAAGTTAATTGTTCGTAACCGACTCGGTTACGAACAATTAACTTTTTAAATTTGGACTTATTTTAACCCACTTCTAAGATTCATTTAAACTTAGTAGACTTATCGAGAACCGATGACAATACAATAATTTGGAAAAAAAGCACGATAGACGATAGAGTCGAAGGAAATAGTAAAATAATTTTTAACCAGTTATAAAATGAGACCAAGGTCTCAGAGCGTGTGATGAGTGCTACATTGATAGCACAGTCATTTGGTGTAAAAACAGAGGGGTAACAGGAAAGTTTTCCGGGAGTTTTGAAAATTGGCACTTTCATAGCTAGAGTATACAAATCACGCTATTACTATAATTATTATATTTATTATATCTAATAAAATATGTTGATTATATTTTTAAATAAAATAAAAATAAGATACATATTTCAAAATATAAAAAATAGTAGACGACCGACTTCATACACAGGGACCAAGAAACTGGTAGTAGGGACTCCAAAAACAGGAATCTCCTAACTATACGATCCACGTAAAGGAGGACTACCTTCTGTATCAAACCCTTGATCCAGAGTTCTAACGTGAGCCTCTTAAGATTTTGGTCGAGCATTGTTGTTCTGAGTCTGGGTGTTCTGTGTTCATGTATGTTTGTAAAGTCCACCGCGATACAGAATGTATATTCCTAAAGCGGGAGATGTCTTTTGAAATCGTAGAATATAACGTTGCGCGACCTTTCTCGAGAACTGGGTCGAGTATACACCTGTAGTGTGGCTCCTCTGAATTCACAACTTTGTATTTAAGGGCCAAGTTCTTGGTATACGATCCTGGCTTCTTGGCTATGTTATCTGTGCAAATATTCACCACTAGCAAGATGAGAACGACTAAAAATAATATGCCTTATAAATTCCCCAGGACGCAGACATGCTCGACAGATGTCTACCGCACCATCTATCAGGATACTTTTCTGATATTTATTCATCATGATAGTCGTCCATAATAGCACAAAGCTTTAAAGAATTTTAATTAATATACTTCCCTACTTCCCTGCACTTATTAGTACAAGTACTTACGGGTTTGCGCCATTGTCTATAGCCAAAACGATCCGAGTGAATCCGGCATTTACTGCTAGTTACGGTTGCGATGCACTCCCACTTCATTATGTAGGAAATAATCTATAAGATTGTATATTTCGCGATTGTGAATAGCGCACAACCCCCAAACTTTTGCGGGATAAAATCTCATAAGCGGTAAACGTGGGTGGTGAATTCGGAATGCAGTCAGTAATATTACGGACTCTCCTATCAAGAACATCTGAATCGGTCTAAGTCCATGTAAGAACACTAAAAGAATACATCAGAACCGGCATGAACCAATCATTGTAGGCTCGCACCTTGTTACCAACTGATATAAAAATTTTAAGTACTTTTTTCAGTCGGCCACAGAAGCGTTCCTGCAACGTTTGTTTCATGCCATATTTTGGTATTCCCAAGGACTGTGAAAACCTACATTTTATAGAATCTGAAAGCTCCATAATCACACTGCACAATAATGCACCAAATTCCATCTTGATAGAATTACTAAAGATTTCAGTGACGTTTAGTAACGCTATCAAAAATAATTTAGTGGGGGCTAATAACTTCAAATCATTTATTATTATTATATAAACTAATGTATACATATTTTTAAACAATTTTATTTACCTAACTTACCCTGTTGGTAAATTTGTTTGTTTCAAATCTAGTAATTGTCAACCCCTTCCTGTTCACAAATTGATCTGATATTTGGTACATCGTACACAAATACATCTTTAGTTTTTAATGACAATACAATATTTAAAAATATTTTATATTATTGTTAATCCAAGATGGCTGCCGCTACATAATGGTGGATTATATATTTTTTTAGTATATATAAATTTTTATGGGTATTAAATGAAAAGCCATAAAAAAAGGTAAAAAAGATTACAATGGCAATAAGTGTAAAGATTTCTCTACGGTATCGGATGAAAATGTAGAAATAAAAAGATACCAATTACCGAAAATACGGTGTAATTTTTAATTAAATAATTAAGATTGCTCCTCTTTACTTCTAACTTTATGATTAAAATTAACATCCATGAACGCGCGCTGTGAATTTTTTTATTATCCAGACTTAATTTTTTGGTAAACTGGTCCTCTTCTGTATAAATATGTAGAAGTAGCCCACACTGGCAGCCCTGTTGACATCAGACAGATTAATAACTCACTGACGCACTGATTAGATTACATTGTAAACATAAACAATATCAATCTTGTTTTATTATATTTCTTCAAGAATATCTTGTGAGAAGCGTTAATGAAATGTAGGTATATTTAGTGCCCGCAAGTGTTGGTTAAGCTCGGATCGCGCCGTTAACCTTCATCTCCGTTGCACTGTGAACATTCTCTTTAAAAGTCCCAAAATACAATGTAATTAAACCTTCAAAAGAGTGTAAATATTTTAACAGACTTGGATTACATTCTTTGGTATGTACGTATTAATTCTATATATAGGCTGATGTAATAAAAAGATGCCATTTACTCAAAAAAAATCTTGTTAATCTTTTTTGCAATCTTATTAATTTTATTATCTAATTAGATAATAAAATTAATAAGATTACTATACTATAATTATAGTCAATTTGAATGCTGTGATATCGAACTTAAAGAACAATTTCATCTCAATTCTAAAGATCTATACTTAATATTTTATTTTCTGTTAAATAATTTTTTATTAGTACTGTTTTCTTCTTTGCAGATGGAAATACAATGCATGGCTCTAGGCGTGTTATAACTTTTTGTTTATTAACCACAGTGCTACCAACAATACTCATAATTTTACCCTTATATTTAAGAAATATGAAGTATGCAGATGTTATGTACAAAATATCAGACTCAGATGTCATCCAAATTCACAGAGGCCAATCATCTGTATTTTGTGACAGACATTTTTTAAAAATGAATACAACATTCAGTGCATTCCAAATGAAAGGGACTCCAGAAATTTCTAATAAAAGAAAACATATAAGATTAAAAAAATCTATGATATTGGCAGATGACACCCTCGAATATTGGGGATTTTACTTATTAAAAGGTGCTACAGTAGAACTACTTGCTTGCTCGCTACATAAAGGTTCTAAGATTTTAGTTGTAACTGGCGATAGAATGTTGAATACATGCGGACTGCTTGAAGGATATAAACATAAAAAGTCACCACCTCGAGTAGAAAATCAAGGGCTTTTAGTCACAGTAAACCAGCCAGAAGACTTAATAAAGAATAATGTAAAACAGGCTAAGACCAACAGTAGTAAAATTTCTCATAAAGATGATACTCTGACAGAAAACTCTGGAAGAGTGAGAAGAAATATTAAAGACATACATAACCCTAACACTATATTGGATACAGGGGTTAATCATGGTGGAAATTCGTTAAATAGTACCACAACACCACAAGATCCTGTTTCGAGTTTTGAGAAAAGTTTGCATGAATGTTTCCATGACAAGATGTTAATAAATAATCTGACTTTCCCAAACTCAATGTTATGTAACAGTACAGAATACCTGGAGAAGACAATTACGCTTAAAGTTAGTCACGAAGTGCTTGTTGATGGTTATTATTATTATATTTTTTATAGTGATCAAGGTGATAATGAGATACATGGAATTTTTGATATATATAAGCCAACATTCCAATATGTTAACAACTCTGCATCCAAAGTATGTATTAATAAAACTCGTTGTGAATTCAATGTAGATTTCTTGAGTGATGAGTTGGTGATTGTAGAGAAACCAACCAAGGCAGGATTACAAAATGAAGAAAGTGATTCATCTATTCTTGTATCAGTATGTCATCCTCGAGTGTCAGTTTACATATTATTTCCAATTGCAGTTCTTTTATTAATCCTTCTGTTTGCATTTTTATGATATTTGTTGAAAGTTTTATTCCATTTAATCATTGTGAACATGAACATTACCAGAAGTGTGATATTAATTTATTAAGTTTTTAGAGTTTATAAAGTTGATAAACTAGTTAAGTAGCATAGTAGTTATAATTTTTTAATGACTTTTGGTGAACAAATTTTACAGATGTATATTTTATTCTTGTTATATAAATAAAGTATCAATGCGCTTAAATGCTGACTTGTCATAACTTAGATTGTGTTTCTATTATTCATCTTAAACCTAAGAGTAGATTAATTTAACACACATAACACTCACTTCTTTTATCTCTAAAGGACAGTTATAACCATGGCTTATTTTTGTCACTTCCTTTTGTGGGCACGCTAATTTTCCATAATTTTTTGTATACTCTCCCCACCACGTACCACTGAGTTTAGAGGAAATAATATTTTTATTGTCACAAACATGTCTTTCGACAAAAATCATGAACTTAAATTTGGTTTGAATGAAGTGACAATGTACCTAAAATTTAACTTCATTGCCAATGTACCTACATACGCAACTAAGTTATATTTAGTACCTACCGAAAAGTACCTACTTCTTGCATAAATTTTAAAGATGTCTCCAACTTATAACCAAAATTTTATTTATTTATTTATTTACAACTTCATGCACTTCTGTAATCGGCGGACTTAATGCCCAGAGCATTCTCTACCAGCCAACCTTCGGAGGGTGTACAGATATAGTATAGTAGGAGGTGCAGTGAGGTTAGTCAGAAATGGATACAATGGATAAAATGTAACAAATATGCAAATAAACAAATATTCAAACTATAATAATGAAGCCTTTTAATCGGACTTAAAATACATGCATCTTAATCTATTGTACTTGTACATCTTTACATAATTAACAGTATTTGCGTATTTGGTGCTTCTTAACGTGTTCCAAGTCCGTTTTCCAGTTGGCAAAGGCCTTTTTTTTTGACGGGGGAAATCTCATGGATGTCCTCCGCCCTGGGGAGAGGGCGAAGGGGTCTGTCAGACTTTTACCGACTAAAATCCCGGTATTCCGTCTCTCACCTACGCCAGGGATCACGTGAACTTAAATGGCATCCGCAATCCCCGACTGGTGCCGGACCACTGCTGCGGAGTGAGGTATTTGACTCCCCTCGAGACTTCTAAGAGGGGCGCACGGGAACACTACGCGCCGCCACCTCGGGTCCAGTTGGTTAGGGGGCGACGAACATCCCCAAGTCCGCCGCACCTGGACCCAGGAGGACACAGGAGAAGCAGATTGTTGAACGAAGATTTCTGTTTGATTGGAAGAAAGGAAACGCAAATCGGGATCAAAGTAAGTGGGCGAGAATGGGGAATTAAGAAATAAAAAGAGAGAGGTCAGCGCTCGCTGATTACAACGTAGACGATGGGTTACCATTTTAATTGGCAACGTCAAGCAGATGTCATACTTCCGAAGATTAAATATAAATCGGATGCAGTTATTGAGAAGTCGATCTAGTTTATTGAGGAGGTCTGCATTCAGGCCGAAGTAACACACATCACCATATTCAATTATAGGAATAATTAGGGATTGGACGAAAGTGATTTTCGTTTTGGGAGGCAGGAAATTCTTTAGGCGGTATCTATCTATAGTGTTCGCAAGTTTCCAGTCACTTTTGGACTCGCGTGAGAGACTTGAGCTCGGCAATCAAGCCAGTCGCCATATATCTGTTAGCGCTGTACTTTACTATTTTGATCCGTGGCAGAATTATGATTTTTAAGTATCTAAACGTGAAGAATCCACATACTTCAAAGGATATATATTCAGTGGTGGAACGTTGAAGTTGATAACCATGAGCGGTGAAACTTTTTATCATGATAAGAACGAATACTTTGCGGAATCATGTGAACTCGTCAATCAGTATTAAAATTTTACGTGCTTGCTGTTTTATGACTACAAACATTTTTTTTGAATTTTTAGAGTAATATGATCGATAATGTTGGGAAATTTTATTCACAGTTACTCTGGTTGGAGTACCCTCTCACAGAAGAACAATCCAAAATTACAGCATTCATGCTATTGTGTTTCATCGGTGACTGCGAGACCGGATGCCTAATGATGTCATTTATTTATAAGTATATCTCAATGAATGATGTATAAGTATCTGAATAGGCCGCCATGGTCACCATGTTGCGTTGTTCTCGCAATGAGTATAGTGACACTCAAATTCTGCTTATGATTCGACGTTTTTTTTGGGCGTGTGATACAGCGTTGAGCCCACAGGGTGGATACTAAATAATCGCGCATTGCATCCCAGTCTGCTGACGAGCAATATTATAAACGTCATTTTGCTGCCAAAAGTGATGGCAGAGCATCAAGAGGCACCGCGGTGGACACCAGGCAGTGGCCGAAGGATCCCAGAGGGGCGAAGATCGTCACACTTTATTGGGCTGGGTGACTTGTCAGCAGTAGGTCTAGCTATGAAGGCGCTTGACTTATTATGTATGTACCTCTTGAGCTGGAGTACCACTTAACAGCTGGGTGAGGTAATTCGTGAGAGCGAATGCATGGGCAATCGGATCCGCATAGTCAGTTCTAGAAGAGCAAAACCAGGACTCGTTGTGTAGATTAAAATCTGAGAAAAATACCAGTTCGACCATCGAGAACTGCTCCTACGTTTTTCCGTTACTTGGTTGAGATGTTTGAACAGACGAGTTGCCACAGAGTCTTCAGAATGGGGCCATTTGAGGCACAAATTAGATTCCGCTCATAGTGCCAAAAACCAGATGGAGCCAAAGGATGATAAAGCACGTAGCCAGGATAGTGATGATATTTAGTGTCATGGTAGCGTATTTCAATCTCCGTTAAGAAAATCATAGCCGGCCGAATCGATTAAAGATGTTGGCGACCGAGCCGTGGCACCTAACGAAGCGGCGGCTTTGCAAAGTTTAATCCACCCAACGGGTGGATTAAACCCAACAAAAGAGTGTTAGGCCCCACCTTTTCTACGGCTCTCTCTTCGATCTTCAATCCACACCAACCTTACTATGATTTCACGAGCATTCTATTCCACCGCTTATACACTTATCACGATAACTGTCACCCCTACATTATAGGCCTTCGGTCTCGCACTCACTAACATGAAACATGACAAGTAAGACAATAAGTACCACGAATAAGACAGCTAATACTAGTTGAGGCTATGTTTAAATGATGAGAAATCATTTGATTTTTTATGGCTAACTAATTTACCTACATTTTTAGGAACTTTTGTATCTATTAGTGCTGCTTAGGTTACCGACTTCCTATTATTTAGTTTCAGCTATTTATTTTTTGTGCTACGAAACAGAGGAAACATAGAATAAAAATACAATGCTTCACCTATGAAGTAGTTCTGTTATAAGAACTGCTTCAAAAACTTATTAAGATTGTTTTCCTTGGTAACTGATTTTCATTTTATATTATAAGACATTATTCTTAACGTTGTTTGATTTTATAACTTTAATCACTCATCTTACTTTTTTATATTATATAATTTAAAATAAAACAAGCAAAGTAGGCGTAACCAACATGTATAGAATTTGTAGTTAAAACGTAACTATCAAAAGTCGAGAGCTGTTCTGGATAATGGGAAATAATTTCCTGCTTAATTATATCTTGGTTTGAAATACCGGATAATGAGAAAAAAATTCCCACCTCAAAATCCCCATTTCCCTCCTCTTTATAAAGACAATGATTTTTTTTGGAAATCTACAGGGCTCACTTACCTAAAAACCGCTATCGGATTTCAAATACTCTAAAAAAATTTGTTTAATTAAGGGTTAAAGTTGATGACATCTTTCAACTAACTCTAACTCACACACATCAACTTTATGGGTTGATAAACGCATGTTAGGAAACAGACAACGAGCATCTAGAATACGCAATCGAAGTGCACCTTACAGTAATAGATCAGCTTTCAATTATAATCCCAACATCGATTATGCTAAGCAGAGCGTAGTAACAATTGAATTAATGAATAAAACCTGTCCTAAGTCCTTTGTAAAAAAGAAATGGAGCGATGAGCCAAATGGTATGTGTTATGATGCAGCCACCACAACCTCTAGAAAGTCTCTTGACAGGTGATCATCCGTATTCTACGCATTTTTTAAAGAATATTGAAATTATACACAAATTATACAAATGACGTCAAAAAAACCGTCTAAAGAAATATTACTCATATTATAAGTAACAATTCCAGCCTCATAATTATTGTAACCTTATAATTTAATAATCAAGTAAATAGTTGGTTTATATTAAATAATATTCATATTAAGGCTGGCAGGAGCTGGATGCGAGAAGCCGAGGATCGAACTAAGTGGCGTGCAATTGGAGAGGCCTATGTCCAGCGGTGGACTGCGATAGGCTGATCATGATGATGATGAAATAATATTAATATCTTGGCGCCTTCCGCTTGTCAGCTTCCGGCGTTACTTAGAAATATTGTTAATGACGTCTGTACTCTTTTAATTCAATGGTACTTCCGGCGTAATAAATCTTTATTGTTACACAATTCTGTACTATCAAATAATAATAGTTTGTTGATAATCATAAGAATAATTATGATAAACAATGTTTAGTATAATTTGATAATTTTGGGAACTTTATATTGAATATGACCGATAATTTCACATAATTTATATGGCACCGGTTGGAGTAATAGGGAGACATTCATATTCTAGCCGTTCTATTTGATGTGCAATGGAGAATATTATGTTGTGTATGTTGAATATATAAGTTTTTTATAATATAATGTGTTGCTGTGCCACCATCTTGACTACGCGCGTTACACTCAATACATTGGGGCACGGTCGCGGTTCCATACCGTGGTTCATAAAAGAAAACAACACCACGCAGCTACCTGCGATCTTATAGTTTAATAAACTTTAAAAGAAGTTTATAAACTATATAAACAATTCGTTTGTAAAAATAAAAATATTTTGCCTTACGTGTTGAGTGAATTTAAATTTTAATTTTGCGTATAACGAAATGCACATCTGTAAGTAGAGAGGGCTCGGTATGTATTTGAATGACCGACGGACGCTCGTCGATAGCAGGAATTGAAAATAAATAATAAAACAGTATTTAAGACTCGAAGTCAGTTGTAGAAACTCGGATAGTAATTTTTACACCATGACGATTCGTTAAATGTAGGAACCGGGCATAAGTCATATTATCTCTATAACCATTCCTTCAAATTATATGCAGTAAAAGGAAATTAAGTAAATTTACTTTTTCGCTAAGAATTCATAATTACTAATAATATTGACCAATAAACATTACCTAGCGATTTTAATGTTTTTTTTATATAAAAAACTACCTTTTAGACTTATATGATATCGCTGACTTTTTTGTAGGCATTATCAACCTCTACAACTTTTCACTAGGACTCAGTCATCTATCTCCCATCCGTAAGGTAGGGGAAGCATTCGTAAGAAACGTTTTCGTTCGACCGTTTTTTCTCCGACTTACTTCGCAATTCATTGCCACTACGAAAAGTCTCTTCATTTTAATAGCCTTCTGTTGGTAAAGGAATTTTCAAAATTGTTTCTGAGAATCCCCCCCCCCCTCACCCTTCCACAATGTCACAAACTTAACCTTTTTATAAATTTGTTAGTAAATAATCCAACAGCGGCGTCAAAATCGTGTTCAAATGTTGCAGGCGTTTCATTTCACTCATAAAATAATGATAGGTAAGTAGATTAACCCTCTCTTCAAATGAGATATGGTTTAAGCCGCAGTAACTTTTAAATAGAATGTATATATTTTTTTTCAATCTATACCAATATTAAAAATCTGCAAGAAATTGTTTTGGTCGAACGCACTCATCTCGGAAGTACGGGTCTGATTTCAAAAATTTATTTGGTGATGGATACCACAGTTATTGAAGAAAGCAATAGGATATTTATATTTATACACTACGGACAAAAGGAGCGGATATTAAATTTCTACAAAAACAATGTGTCATTGCTCCCCTTTAAACCTTATATAAATAATTCTTAATGTTTACTAGACGTCACTAAGTGTCTCAAATCGTGAATTTCAACGATATTTTCTGAGTTCTTCTTCTTCTTTTGGTGATATGGCAACCAGCCGGATCAGCTATTTCTGCCAATGTCAAGTATTTAATGTCTTCAATTCTAAGTCTTCCAAGTCTTCAAGTCTTCGTCGTGATGGAATTAATGATAAAAATATAAAAAATGTGGATGACATGAAATCGATCCCTCATTTTCTGAGTTTCTACTACGATATGAAACCAAAAATAAACTGTCAAGTTTATTTGTCATTTAGTTAGTATATAATGTATCACTAGATGTCGTTTTCCAAATAATTATATTAGTAGTTTAAGTGATATTTTATTGTATCGTCAGAGAGCCATTACACACAAATAAATATAATCAAAATGTCTGTTTGTAATTTCAAATTAACAACTTCTCAATAAATATTTATTATTAATTTTTGTATGTAACATTTATGTTTTCAATGGATTCACTTGAATTTTTGTACGCAGGTTTCTCAAGTGACATAGGACCGAGAAAATAAATTCAGGATTTCTATTTAGGGGCTAAATAGGGGTTTGAAGCTTGTATGCAACTTTTTGTTTGTTGAATGGATTCAAGAAACGATGAAGATCGCCAATGGCCGATGAAAACTAGTGAAGATCGCCATCTATACTTAATATTATAAAGATGAGAGATTTGATTTATTGTTTGTTTGTTTGTATTGTATTATATTTGTATTTATTCTTTATTGTACACATTGAAAATACAAGTATGAACAAAATACAAGGAAGTGTCATGTACAAAAGGCGTGCTTAACCCAACATTGAGTTTTCTGCCAGCAAACCCTGAGTGAACAGAGGATAGTGCAAAAATGTAAGGACATAGTTATGCGTATTTAAAAGAAACGAATATAATAACAAATTAAAAAGATAATAATAGTGATTTATAGACATTGATTTTATAACTACAGTTGAATACCTTATGCATATTAGTAAACACATACGATATTCATTCGCAAATACATACATACATACATACACATATACATACATATACATATATACACATACATACATATACATACACACATACATATATACACATACATATGATAAAATAACGATCCGGTTATTGTAGGGACAGATAATAATCCCTAGTTCGCCTCTTGAACATACTCAGAGAAGGACTGGCGCGTATCGCACGCGGTAAGGCATTCCATAGTCGCACAGCTGCAACACTAAAAGAGTGATTGTAGCAACTCGAAGTATGAGAAGGAGTTCGAAGAATGAGAGAATAGGATGAGCGACAGGGTTGGCTTCTGGGAATAAAGTACTCAAAGCGGTCACGAAGATATGAAGGGGAATTGGGGTTGTAAATAGTGGAATACAGTAAGGAAAGTATGTGTAGATCTCGACGCTGCCGAATAGGTAACCACTTCAGCTGTTTCCGGAACTCCGAAACATGGTCGAACTTTTTCAGACCAAATATGAAGCGGATACAGAGATTTTGTAGCCGTTCTAGCTTATTCCAAAGTTCTTCTGCAGCGTCGAGGAAAGAAACATCGGCATAGTCAATAAGTGGAAGGAGAAGGGACTGAGAAAGTAGGACTTTAGTCGAAAAGGGCAAAAAATTTTGGAGACGTTTGAGGGAGTGATACGTTTGTAACGATTTAACTTTCAAAACTTGATCATTTTGAAAATTCTTTAACTATTAGAAAGCTAAATCATCCCCAAGTAACATGAGCTACACAAAATTTGTAAAAAGTTATGGATCCGTATGAAAACATCGATAATGTATAGCCTAAGATGTAAAAAAATACCCACAAAAATTTAAGTACACCCAGGCTTAGAACAAAAATTTATTGATCATACAAAGTGTCGTCCCATGTAGGATTTGAACACACAACATATGGTGCAGTAGGAAGCAGTGTGGCGACCACTTAAACCCCTATGCCGATCGTGCATAAATAAAAAAAATAACAACAACGTAAATTAATAATTAAATTAAATTTTTTTATACAAATGTATTAAGCTACCTAAATTTCGGTGGCTGTCAGAAGCGGCGTTGTTAGTATATAAACTCTTTGAAGTATAGTTTGTATCGCAGTCTTTTACAAATAAGTATATTTTCTTATTTAAATATAGGTAATTTAGATTTAGACTTGAATGAATGTATTATATGTTTAGGGTACGATGGGGCTGACATGGTCTTATGTGTGACTACAAGCCCCTAAATAATAAAAGATAAAAAATTTTTTGGTGATGATGATGGTAATATATACAGGGTTAATGAAAATTAGCGCATCACCTCAAGAAGGTAGCTTCACTACATCAAGCCCAACGACATTTGTTCTACAACTTTTTACAAATCTTGATAAATAACCCAAAACAAAACAAGAAAATGTTCGCATCCTCGGTTATTTACTGCTCTGTATGTTGTAAGAAATACATACAATGAAAACTTACTACGGTTGATGTTGATGAAACGGTTGATGAAACTACTTACTACGGTTTCCCGCGCTTTTTTTAGCCGGTGGATTGAAGTCAAATTTACACTAAGAAATTAATACTTATCTTAAAATTAATAAAAATAAGATTATTACATTTTCACGTTAAATGTATGAATTCAGCTTCTTTAAAGAAGTAAGTTTGTTAAAACACAAGCACGTCTCGATACGTAGGTACCTAATAGGTACCTACGGTGAAACAAAACGAGATGACACATTTATCTAACAACTCGTTCGCACTCTGAATCCATTTTCCCTTCATACTTTATCAAACTTAGGACTAGCTACATTAAAAAATGAAAGAATCGGTAGTCTGAAACCTAAGATCTGCATCTGAGAAAAACATATTTAATCATTCATAAAAATGTTACATAAGCAAACTTTTATTTTTTAATGCAGGCGTATTTAAAAAGTGGAATCAGCTTATTTATATTAATTCAATGTCTTATTTACAAAAAGATTAGATAAGTATTTACAGATTACCTCGTAAATTTAAGTCTCGCGGAGACTGGTGGCCATCACGCACATATCGCTCAAAATAGCCCCTTTCACACCCAACACAAAAACCATGCCTAAAAATCAATTGTTTACCAACTAGTAACCAACCCCCCAACATTCTTGTCCATTAACATGACGCGGCTAGCCACTTACCACCGGAATAAACTATGCTTCTCACATGTCCCCACAAATAAAAGTCCAGAGGAATAATATCTGGTGACCTAGGCCACGCACGAGCTCCTCCACGTCCTATTCACCGACTGGGGTACTCCCTGTTCAATGTCTCTCTGACTGCACGAGCAAATTGCGCTGGCGCGCCGTCATATTGGTAGTAGGTACATACCACTTATAGTGCTACATCCTCCAACAACACCGGTAGGGTTTCAGTGAGAAACTGTTGGTAGGTGTCGCCGTTCAGTCTTTCCAGAAAGACGGAGGCCAATAATGTGGAATTAACAATCCCCCCCCACACATCGACACTAAACCGGTGTTGAAAGTTATGCGGTCTAGGTTGATGGGGGTTTTCTTAACTCCATAAATGTTCATTACGAGTATTGAACAACCCTACTCTGCCAAATGTCTCTTTATCGGTAAATAAAATGGTGGGCCTTTCGGCTAGCAACCAGTTGCAAAATGCAACACGTGCAGTTTTGTCTGGATCGGTAAGCTCTTGGACACGACGAAGGTGATATGGGTATTTCCCTTAGTTTTGAATGACACTCCATGCGAAGTATTGGGACCCATTAAAACGTCGGGCGGCGTCATTGGTACTCGCGGATGGATTGGCTTCAAAAAACTCCCATACCTGTCTTTGTTCGCGCACTGAGTGCCTCGGTGGACGACCACTATCACTAAAGCTAGGTTGAAATTGCCCGTAATCGCGCAATCACTGTGTTCCACCTAACATTGTTCTAGTCGAAGGCGTAGGTGGGTTAGGAAATAGCCGTGCATACTACTGCAGGCTCCGCAAATATTATCACCACACCCAGCAAGCACTGCCCCTCCCCTCCTGGGTTTGGTTACATCCCTACTAACTATCTTCTTTTATGGCTAAAGTTAAAAAAAGTACTTTTCGTCATTTGGAGTACAATATACAACTTGTAAAAATCGTGTGTGCGCGCCCTTTGTAGCAAGCAACACGCTAGCAGCGCTCCAAGTAAAAATGCCGCGCTCGAAACCGGTGGCCGCCTCGGTCCACGCACTCCACGCTTCCACAACAAAATTACTGAATCTAGTCGAGCCACTTTGAGAACCATGAAGATCATGCCATGCCATGAAGATCAGAACATCGGAGTACTTCAAATTCGGTGTTTATACTTCTAAGGGTATATTTAGGGGTTTCGAATATGATACTCTGTGACAAATGGTTACTTTATGCTTATACTCCTTGAAAATTTGTTAAGGACTATATTGGTTCCTACACAAAATAAACTGACAAATTGAGTGTTACCTAAATTTTATACACTATGGCGCGCTTTTTGGGTAATTAATTGGAATATTTGGTGTCGCTATATCGACTGAAGTCCAGTTTCATGTCTATTTAGAGGGTAAGGCTAAACTGACCTCGAAAAAGCTTGGCGGTCTCAACAGACGGTATTGCACTCTGCCCCACCGCCTTCTGCTTTATAAGGCGCAGGTTCGGCCTCATACGGAATACTGTTCTTATTACTGCCCAGTACCAGTTTCTCTCTCTGGACCGCGTCCAACGGAGCACACCTCGAATCGTTGATTACCTATAGATGTTTCAAATCGGCTAGACTCTTTAGCGCTGTGTAGAGATGTGGCCTCGCTGTGCATTCTATTGCTTTTACTATGGGAGGTCTCCGAGGAATTGTTTAAACTGATCCCTCCCGCCTCTTTCTGCCATCGACCTAAGCGACAGAAGTTTCATTCTCATCATTGAGATGGTTGGCAGTCCACAACTGTGCGCTTTTTTTAAACTTTCTGCCTCGCACAACAAAACTGTGGAATGAACTGTCGCTTGCGGTATTCCCGGACCAATACTAATAATAATAATAAATCGCCTTATTGTACACCAGATAATTAAGTACGTAACTTAAAGCTGGGTATGTCGGTAGTACAATTGTCGGCCTTATTGCTCAACGGCAATCTCTTCCAGGCAACCGTGGAATTGAAATAAATAAATGTATTGGGCAGACGTATGGTGTAGTGTCTGGTGCCTTAAAGAGTAACACGTAGGATCAAAAAAATTAAATAAAATATTAATAAAAATTTACATATATTAATAACAATATTATATTATAATAAGTACTGGTGACATAGATATAATACAATAATATATACACAATAAGCGAGATTCAGAGATATTATATACACCNTATTATATTATAATAAGTACTGGTGACATAGATATAATACAATAATATATACACAATAAGCGAGATTCAGAGATATTATATACACCCTGGAATTCAATGCTGTAACCCAACTAACCACAATAACCGTTAATTATGGATTATTGTTGTCTCCCATGTAATGTTCCTTTACCAATCTCTTAAAGGCAGTTTGAGTTTTTGCACGTCTAATTGCGACTGGTAGAGCGTTCCACAGTCGTACTGCTTGGACGTTGTGTCGGCTCTGACCGCCCAGAATAATGCGCAGAGGGTATTGGCGGTCAGAGCCATACGCGGATACCGCACGGTGTCGACCGAGGCGGCGTGCGCCTTGGCCGGAACACCCCTGTGGGATCTGGAGGCGGAAGTGCTCGCTGAAGTTTATCGACGGGTGGCTGAATTCCGGGCGGAGAGTGGCCGTCGCCCTCCGCCCGAAGAGATACGCGAGTGGCGTGAAGCCGCCCGTCGAGCCACGATGGCTCGTTGGTCTTCGCGGCTGGAGGCTGGAGGTCATCCTCGAGTGGGCAGGAAGGCAGCACGGGACCCTTTCCTTCCGACTGACGCAGGTGCTTTTCGAGCACGGTTGCTTTGGGAAGTACCTGCACTCGGTCGCCAGGAGGGAATTGAGTCCCGCATGCCACCACTGCGACTGCAGCGAGAACTCGGCCCAGCACACGCTGGCGGTGTGCCCCGCTTGGGTGCCGCAGCGTCGGGCCCTCACTGCAGTCATCAGAGGAGATCTCTCGCTACCGGCCGTCGTTCGCTCCATGGCCGGTGGCGAGAGCAGTTTTACCGCGTCGCGACCTTCTCCCAGGAAGTCATCTCGCAGAAGGAGGCGGCGGGGAAGGCCCGGGAGGTCAATCCCCACTCGGACCCGATCCGCCGCCGGCGTGCCTACCAGCGCTTCATGCCGCCCTGAGTGTGGCCGCGTATGGGCGGGATGGGTTTTCTCCTACATTCGATTCACAGACCAGCCGCGAGGGGGCGACGTTACGCGTGTGCCGTACGTCGCCTAAATTGAGAGGATATAACATCTAAAGACGGTGCCCGCTTCAGTGCGGGCAAGCGCTGGGAGGGGTCCGGATAGCGTAAGAAAGCGTTTCCCGGATCTCTCCCGTCTCAGGCGCAGAGCGGCACACCGTGTGGTTTTAGTCGGTTGGATTCCGACACACCGCCCCGCCGCAAACACCGGTGGGGTGAAGGCCCGAGGGGGTATCCACGCGTAAAAAAAACTCTACTCTTTTAAACTCTCTCTACTCTTTTAAAAGGCCGGCAACAAACTTGTGACGCCTCTGGTGTTGCGGGTGTCCATGGGCGTAGGTAATCATCCGCTCGTTTGCCGCTTTATCTCATAAAAAGTATTGAAATAACGGAGTTCATACAAGTAGTAGAATCATTTTATCCGAAGGTGAAGACACCTCTACAAATTGTAATGGCAAAGCTTTATTGCAGTGGAATAAAGCATTGCCAGTACAATTTGTAGATACAATTGAAAGATCACATTTAGCACACCCAAACGTAAAAAACGTGGCTAAGATGACATATGATCAAAGATAAAATAAATGAGCTCTGTACGCTCAGTGTAAGTAATTAAAAAATTTGTTAACGCTTTGGGCGATTTTTTCACGGAAGACATTCGAAACCGTTTTTCTGAAGACCCTCTAAAGTTACTTTTAAAATAGCTTTTCTGTTCTAAAGAATTTATATAAAAATCTTTACAAATAAAAAGTTGGAGTGTCTGTTTGTACTAAAATAAACGCATTTTTTTGAATATTTGTCTGTTTGTTTCGGCTAATCTCTGAAACGGCTGGACTGATTTTGACGGGACTTTCACCGGCAGATAGCTAGATGTAAGGAGTAACTTAGTTTAAAGTACATCATTAGTCCTACTTTTTATACTAGCTTTGCCCCGCTGCGTTACTCGACGCTATAAAAATAATAGTGGGAAACACCGCGGGGCTCAGCTAGTATTTTATTAAAATCAGGTTTGCCTGCCCCTGGCCCAGAACCTGGGTACGCCCATGGTCATGAAAGTTTTTTTATTAACAAGTAATAAAAGCTTGGTATTAAAAGAACTTTTTAAATTAGACACTTTTTTCCGCTAAAGGGGTTTAATGTTAAAGAAATTTCAAAATGGCCCTATCTCATTGAAATATTTGCATTCATACTCCTTTTCTCAGTATATTGTAAATAGAATGTATATTAGAATACCACAATAAGTTTCTTCTCGAAATCGTTTTTTGTTTTTCCGAAAGACGGACCCCATTTCATGACATCTACATTTTTTATCATTAATTCCATCACGACGAAGACTTGAAGACTCGAAGGCTTAGAATTGAAGACTTTTAATACTGGACATTGGCAGAAATAGCTGATCCGGCTGGTTGCCATATCATCAAAAGAAGAAGTTTCTTCTCTAAACATATACGAAACAAAAGACATGTCAGTTACGTCATGCAAGAAATAAACGGGACGGGTAGTCGAGGAAAAATGAGGCGCAAATATTTAAAACTAACAATTTTATTGCAAAGTACACAGCCTAAAACCTTCAGGGAAGAAGAGATTTGTTTCCCGTAGAAGTAATAAAAACAGTTTCCCCTAAAACTTGCTAATTATTATGGATGTGTGTATGGCTGCTTGCTTTTGAATAAAGTGAGTTTTAATGTTTGCGTTGTCTGTGTATACTTTTCGCAAATGCCAGCCATAATTTTATTATATTTTATTAAAATATATTATTATATCACATTTAATCATGGAGAAAGTTTTACAATACACTTCACATTAGATTTTTTTACGCATTGCACATTTTGAGCGAAAACTAATTATCCTTAAAATGTTGTAGGAAAACGATGCCGCATGTGATAGCTCGGAATCCAGCTTTATAATTAATTCGGCTACCTTAACTGAAAATACATACTTAGCTGGGTTTATTTTGACACTTAAGTCATAAAAGCTCGTCTACAATATATATATATAATTTATTTTTGTTTATTGTTTACTTACTTGTCGTGAAGTCCACAATAAGAAAGTCCGTGTGTACTACCTAATTTATTGATTATGTTATTATAGACAGGAAATAAAATCGCTCAATATTATTATTCACACTATAGATTTACGTGATCGAATAGGATATATTTTAATTTGCCATGATTCATATTTAAATTATTTGTTTGTTTACTTTTTTTATGAAAACCAACCATTTGATATTTCAAAGCCCGACGTAATTGTAGCCGCTAGTTGGCGCTGTCATCTCGCATCCAGCGAATATATTTTAAATGTCACATCAATAATTTATAAATGTGACATCTAGCGAAGTTAAAGGGGAATTATTTACAAGTTTGTTTAAATCGAAGACATCTAAATATAGGTGATAACTTTTGGGAATGTACCTATTTGGAAAATAATTTTTGAAAGCAAGCATTAGAAAGATTTGCATTCAGAAAATAATAACCTAATTATTAGAATTTAAGCATATCAATAAAATACTGTTAAACTTTCTTAAACAGTTTCTTTAAGCGCCACCGAGATTTAAGTGAAGTTTTCTATCCTTTTCCTGAGTATAGCATGGCACAGGAGTGTCAGTCTAAATAATATGGTGTCATTGGTATGATGTTGAACTTGTAGTTTAAAACAGTTTATAATCAAACATGTTGTAGTAGGTATGCTTGGCAAGTTGTTTCTGGTCTCACAGAACAGTGATTCTGGTATGCTTCGGTCAGTCACAACTTCTCCGTCTGGACTGGCGAAATTAAATCAGACAAGCTTTTCTTTTTAAAAAAAATATGACACGGCATTAACCTCTGGTTTATATTAAAACTTGTATACATATATCGCACCAACAGCAAGACAGACTGATTTTATATTAGAATACTTTAATTTTTGATCGAATTAGTCTTAGAATAATTTTTACATATGGTGCCAGGAATCCTACTAGTACGGTCAATTTGTGCCGGTGTTTCGTATCACGTGTATAACAATTTAAAAAATTGTTTTTGTCAGCCTGTCTCGCCAAAAGTAAGGCACTATTTATACAGAAATAATTGCACAAGCAAAGGAAAGCGAAAATTCAAGATTCATAGGGATGTTTAGTGTGAGTTTTAAGAGTCAAGACACATTGAATTTGTCATGTATTTATCTGAATATTGATCGTCACAAAGCGTACATAGGCTAAAGTTAACATATCATATTAGTCAAATTTATTTGGAATAGATTATTTTCAGTACTTAAATTAAAATATTATGTAAGCATAGGAACCTTAATTATCATTTCTGTCAAAAGCCGCTATTACTTCGAATAAAATTTATTCCAAAAATATAAATAATTCGAAATGAACATAAAAACCATGTAGAAAACAATCTTTTAAAAAGTAAAATGCTAAGCAAATGTAAATGGGAACACAGGATACAATAAGGGCCTGTCAAAAGAAAGTAATGAACATATTGGGGAAATTTTGATTTATTATTTCCACATAGTTGTGTCCAAAGTGCGTTTCACAGGCTCAGTGGGTAGTTTTTCTGTAAAACAAAATTTACACAATTCAATACAATGGATCTCAATTAAGGTTCCGATCGGGAATGGAGTGCTACAATTTTGTATGTCAATAACAAATACAGATAGGATATTTCATTATATTTATTTAGTGTATTACAAAAACAGTTACCATATTATGTACAACTGGAAAAGTTACAATATCGAGGTTTTCTTCTAGAACTTTTGTGATTGAAATAGCCTCTCCAGTACCCGATGAGACCTCTGTGCAAGTGGCAGAGAGGCCTGCGCGGAACGGAGGCCATCCGGCCGAGCCGGCTTACTCCTAACTATGTATATTAATCTTATATTGATACGTCTATTATAGTATAATGTAACCATTAATTAAACTAAAAACGATTATATCGGTCCGAACGAAATGAGTTCCAATGAAAAATTCGGCACAGTGGTTATTAGAAGGCTCCTCCTAATACACACACCTTATAAATATCGCAATAGAACGCAGGACACAAAGTATAAACCAGGAAAGCGCAGGCGCCTCAGATGAGGTTGGCCACATCGCTGGGCATTTCCGAGATGCTTGTATGATAGAATTCCTCAATATCCTTAAGTGCTCTTCGGTCCGCTTCAGTTACAAAATTAATAGCGATGCCCTTACGGCCGAAACGTCCTCCCCTTCCAATTCTGAAAATAAGAAACAAAATTTGTTAAGACACTTGATCAATCGCTACACAGACTCCTAATGAACCAGACTACTTCATGATAAAACTATAAAAACATTGTCACATAATATGCAAGCTAAGTGATACATGATTTTTCAACATCACAACAAGGTTGTAATACTGCCAGAAATAACTTGACTTTGAGGTTCAACTCATAATACTGAATGAATGGTATTTAGCTATAAACCAGTGGTAAGGTTAATAAACCATAGACTTACCGATGAATGTAGTTTTCACGGTTAGTGGGCAGATCATAATTTATGACGCACGAAACTTGTTGCACGTCGATACCGCGAGCCAATAAATCTGTAGTGATCAAGACACGAGAAGATCCAGTACGGAACTGTCTCATAATAACTTCACGTTCACGCTGATCCATGTCACCGTGCATAGCAGACACTGTGAAATCACGTTCGTGCATAGACTCAGTCAGCCAGTCCACCTAGAAATAATCAGTGTTATTACCGCAAACTAATAATTTTTTGTAATGTAATTTTGTATGCATTAAATTGTTTAAAAGGTATATTACCTTGCGACGAGTGTTGCAGAAGATTACTGCCTGGGCAATTGAGAGTGTATCATATAAATCACATAGTGTCTCCAGTTTCCACTCTTCTAATTCAATGGCAATGTAAAATTGTTTAATACCTTCCAAGGTGAGCTGTAAGAAACAAAAGAAAACATGATATACTACTACTAGTTTTCTTTGCAAATAACATGTCATGTCACACATTCTATTTACTTTTGTTTTATAAACAGACACCCATTCCTATTGTGGGTCTTGTCCAAGTTATCAAAACCCTGATCTCTATGATCAGGGTTTTGATTACTTTCAAAACCAAATGTCATCATGACTGAATTTTTCATTACATGTTCTATTTTATTCATTCAAATTACCATTGATTCTTAAGCACTAATTCTATTCCTTAATAAAATATTGTATAGTTTTGAGAAAAACTATAATATTGCATAATATTATTCTGAAATAATACAAGATAATGTTTTTGCTATGCAATTTCCCACATGACACGAGCCATTTCTTAATTTTCCAAAAATGATACATTGTAAACATCCTATTAAATGATCCTTTTATAATGAGCTAACTAATGAAGTGATGATAAAGAAATTACAATACAATTTCATTAAATAATCCTTTTATAATGACCTAACTAATGAAGTGATAAAGTAATTACAATAAAATATTGACTAATGTAAAAATCCATAATGATAATTACATTTTAATTTTATTTGCAGAAATCGGAATCGGTGTTTACACCACAAGTTTAGGTTCAAAAACCTAACCATGTGGTTTTATAAAACATAATAGCTCATTCTATAGTAGTAGTTAACATCACACTCAATAATTAAATTTAAGTTTAAATATGACACATTCAATTCAGAGGGTCAGTCTCTTGGGCTGGACATGGCAATCTCACTACACCTTGTGATGGTTACATGTAAAATGTTATAGCAACACAACACCATGTGGATATGACAATCATTTTTAGGGTTCCATACCCAAGAGGGTATGACTGAGACTTGAGGGTATTACTGAGACTTCGCTGTCAGTCTATTACACTGTCTAATGAACAGTGATAGACAGTTGAAATTTTCCAAGATGATGTACTTTTGTTACCGCTATAACAACAAATACAAAAACACAAAAACGGAGTAAACATTTAAAGGGGCTCCCATACAAAAAAATTAGATTAATGCTTGATATTGATAACGGCAATGGATAATCTTGTAATGTTAAGATTGTGAGCTTGTGACTTGTGCTTGTAATGTAAAGATAATGGTATGGAACCCTTCCTGCACAAGTCCAACTTGCACTTGACCAACTTTTTTACAAAATAATCTATGTTTCACATCTGATTAAACATCTGCATATAATCGGCAACCAATTTACTACAATAAACTGCTAATGGTAATGCTTCTATTCAAATAATTTCAATCACAGAATAATAAAAGCTCTTCAAGCTTGTAAATGAAATATAAAATACACAGTCATTTCTGTTACAAACCTCTTCTTTTTGAACAAGGATTCGGACAGGGTTTCTCATGAAGCAACGAGACACTTCCAGCACATCATCTGGCATTGTGGCCGATAGTAAAATGACTTGAACGTCAGCAGACAACATCTTGAATACATCATGAATCTGATCTTTAAATCTGGAATTACAACACAATAGACATAAAAATATAGCTCAAAAATAGTTATAAACGAAGAGCATCTTAAAGATAAATAACATCAACAATTACAACATTGATGATTCACTTTCCAAATCTTTCATTTCTTTTCATGGGTTTTATTAGCAAATGTATAACTAATGGCATTGAATTACCATTGAAGATAACTTACCCTCTTGACAACATCTCATCAGCTTCATCAAGTACGAACAGTTTGATGGTGTTAGCTCGCAGTGCCCTGCGGGTAATCATATCGTACACACGACCTGGGGTTCCCACCACCACATGTACACCACTCTCTAACTGACGCACATCCTCACGCACATTGGTGCCACCAATGCAAGCATGGCATTTGGCATTTAAATGATCACCAAGTGCTATCACCACCTAAAATTAACACATTGTTATAATATAAACTTAGGGTTGTTCACCAAACACAACACAAAAACACCACATTCCGTACCTTCTGAATTTGTTGAGCCAGCTCTCTGGTGGGAGCCAAAATAAGAGCTTGGCATTCACGAATCGTAGTATCAATTTGTTGCAGAATCGAGATGGAGAAAGTAGCAGTTTTGCCAGTACCAGACTGGGCTTGAGCTATTACATCGCGTCCTTGGATGCACGGCATAATGGCGCGTTGCTGAATAGCTGATGGTTTTTCGAAACCATAAGCGTAAATTCCTCTTAACAATTCTTCTTTCAAATTCATGTCGTCGAAACTTTCAACGACTTGATGCCAGTTAGTGTCCAACGCACCTTCAGGGTCCGTAGGATTTCCTTCGTAACTTTCTTGATCTTTTGATGGCCCATTTTTGGAATCCTCGGGCCAATCTTCTGATCTGTAAAAGAACCCATAGCATTAATTTATCAAAAATTATTACTAAAAACATAAAAATTAGTTCTCAAATGAAACTTCCATCGACTGCTATAGTTTAACAAAATTACAAATCATTGCAATTTCTAGCGTAAAAAACTTCCATCTGAAAACCATCGTTTAAAATCAAATATTTTTTAAGACAAATGGAAGAAGAAATTACTATCAAAGTACCTTGTGCTTCCCAACATTTCATAGAAAACTGTTCTATTGAATACCATGAAAAACACGTGTGTCAAATCGAACTTGTATTAAATGTATTCTTACCAGCGCCATGTTGGCAATCGGCAACAGGGAGATGGTAATTTATCTCACAAATTATAACAAATACTGTGTAATAACTATAACCTGAGTGAAATTTGATAGATTCATGTTTTAGGTATCGCATGTAACAGAAAAATCACTAATATCTAGAATTAGAACATAACTTACCTTCTTTCTGGTGAATAAGACATGTTACAATCGCGGTAGCTGAACGGAAAAGAACTAGCAGTGCATATGCAAGGTCAAGTCTTGTTAACAGTAGCTTTTTTATGGGGTTTTTGAAAACTGATATTGAACAGCTCAAATTGTCACTCTACAATTTTAGTATATTCATAAACGAGTTTCCAAAATGTACTGAATCAGTAAATGATGTACAATATTATCAGGCGAGTTACACAAATTAATTGGATAGTAAACGAGCGGATGTAGATCTAGATTGTTTATGGACAAAAGGACTTTCCAGATGAAGCTCGATACTTTTGTATCGATTTTTAGTCTATGGTAATTATTAATGTCTGTTAATGTGATTCTAAATTATTTTGGGGATTACTTCTTATCGATCTTACTAAATTCCAGATTGTTCTCCTTTTTTAGGCCAATTATTTATATTAATGGAGAAAGTACAAAGGAGTATTTTAGTTTCATGTCGTTTCATGTTTTTAGTTTCATCAAGGACGACTGGAAGATAATCCCTATGGCTTTAAATCCGCCTTAAATTTCTTTTTTTTTTTAAGTCGACTCCCGCATTAAGAATATATATTCCTGTTTCACTGGGATCTTTACAAACATACATGAAACGGACACTAAGTACACCCAAACTTAGAACAACAATTTATGGATCACACAAAGTATTGTCCCATGTAGGATTTGAACCCACAACACTTGGCGTAATAGGAAGCGGTGTGGCGACCACTGAAACCACTAGGCCAACCGTGTGGTCAAATAGTTGCAGGTCCGTTTAATCTTCATATTTATACATGAATATCAAATAAAATCCAATCAAATAATAGCAAGTTTTCTTCATTTGAAGTCACCCTTTACGTACCTGGTTTCTTTATTTTACCGTTGCTGTGTGGGTATTTCCCTCAAAACATGATAGAACGTGATAACATGATGAATCAATCTTAAAACAAAAATATTAATAAATAATAATATATATAAATTTATATTAAACTGATTTCTCTCTAAGTATACAATTTTAAAGACACATTAATCAACGATAAGAAAATTATTTCTGGATGCCTGGTTTCATTTAAAAATTATCAAAACTATAAATTAGTATTAACTTTCACTTTTTC
The DNA here is from genome assembly GCA_003709505.1 of Hyphantria cunea. Lineage (NCBI taxonomy): Eukaryota > Metazoa > Arthropoda > Insecta > Lepidoptera > Erebidae > Hyphantria > Hyphantria cunea. The sequence continues at coordinate 569,486 of PKRV01000209.1, read as the reverse complement.
ATTGTACTGAATATAAAATTTAGGTTTAAATATTTTGAAATATACATAAGTTTATGAAATATTCTCCTGGATTTCCATCTTGGCAATTGCCTTCATAGTGTGTCACTTGAAAAGATAGTGTCTCGTCTCACGTTGGTGTTCGTTATGAACTTAAAAATAATCTAACCGTTTTTTTAATATGGGCTTTGCTGTCATGAATAGATCAACATCACGATTGGGTGTAAGATTGATTGATTGGAAAAAAAAACGCAAAGTTGAAGAGGTGATTTAGTAAGACTAGATTTTCGGAAAGGAATATTTTCACACACACCACCAAACCAAATATAAGATTAAAAGGCTCATGTCTTTTCTCTTATTTATTTATCTATTATCCGTAATAGGAATTTCATCTTAGCCATTAAAAAATGAACATTGGGTTTATTATAATGTTTTAGTTTTATTTTTTAAGTGTTTCACTTTGTTTTTTTACAAGATTTGGTCTTTTGATCTTGATTATACTTTGACTTTACCATAGACAATTTTCAAGTTTGTTATGTTGGCCAGAGTCTTTTCCGGTCTTGTCTATGCCTTTGCTGCCATTTTGGAGATTTTGAGACGGCAGTGCTTTTTGTTCGTGTGAAGCGCTTACTCGTTGTGAGGAGTAGATTGTGTTTTAGTCAAGTGTAGTTTTATTTTTAGTCGAACTTAACCAAAATGAGCTGGCAAGATTATGTCGATAAACAGTTAATGGCATCCAGATGTGTTACAAAAGCTGCGATTGCCGGTCACGATGGGAATGTCTGGGCCAAGTCGGAAGGCTTCGAAGTAAGTTAATTCTCTCTCAAGTCTTACGCGGTCAGTGAATGCAGTTTTTCCCGTTTTCTGTGAATAATAGTGCTAAACTATGGTGGTGTATAGTGCAATACATTAACGCTAAAAGGATGACGAATTCTTTATTCGGCAAGTTTGACAAAATGGCGACATGTGGTGGGAGCCAGCGATTCCAATTTAATTGTATTTTTCTCTATTATCTTGCTTAAAACGTAGTAAATGAAGCGGGACCGAAGTATCATACATTAGCTTAAAAACTTACTCTTCTTTTACTAGTAACAGTAAATTTGTATTATAAGCAGGCCGGTATTTTTTAAGCCATACAAGTCTCAATTCGAAAGTTAATCGGAATTATTGAGCATTCTGAGCATTTATCACACCATGGGTTTCTACAGCTTGTTTTGTAACCTAATTTGAACTGCGTCTGCATGCAATATCAGGTTCTTGTTGGATCTTCTTTTTTCATTCACGATTTCAAAACCACCTCATAAAAGAGACGCTTTTTCGTGATAATTACTGCTATGTTGTAAGGTCGCGACAATATTACTAGTATTAAAACAATTAATTTCTTAACTGCTTCAATTTGATTAATTATTATTGTTTTTCAACATTTTACTGTCGTCCTCACAAACCTGGACCATTTAAATTAATTGATTTTTCATTTAGATGGAAACCGTTGTTATGTTTCAGCTCCAGTATAATAATTTATTTTTAAGACCTAATCATTGCGTTTAAATGTTCCGTTTTTCGGAACACTAAATTATCTATTTGTGAATTGTTGTAATTTCATACTATGAAAATTAATTGATTACTACATTTATAGAAATATTTACCTATACTTCTTGGTAAATATGATTTTCCTATATGATTCTAATAGGTTTTTATGTGTAATGTAAGGTCCAACTTATCTTTTAATCAACAATATTCATAGTAGACATATTTGCTAAGGTACATAATTTTGGAAACAGATATCAAAAGATGAAGTCGCGAAGATAGTGGCCGGTTTCGACAATGAATCACTGTTAACGAGCGGCGGCCTGACGATAGCAGGCACGCGGTACATCTACCTCAGTGGCACAGACCGCATCATACGCGCAAAACTCGGCAAAGTTGGCGTGCACTGCATGAAGACACAGCAAGGTAGGCAGCCACAACTATTGCATTATAACGCCTTTCTTTAAATTGATTCATCATCTAACTAAAGGTTCTGGGGTTTGCTATACGTTAAAATTTACTTTAAACAAATAGCATACCACTTACTTACTGCCAACATGTTCTATTACTTCCGTGTGGATTAAGAATGCAGAAGGATACCACCCCTGTTCATCCAGTAAGTGACGTTAGGGCCGACTAAGGGATAAAACAAAGTCGACATCATTACCGTGGTAAATCCAAAGAGAAGTAGGTCAAAGGTGACTATATTTATTGCTTGTTTGGAATGTACATGGAACGATAATTCTTCGTGTCTAGGTTTTATACGCGTAAGTAAGTAAGTAAATTAGGAATGTATTTTCTTGTTAGATAAGAATAGTGCAAAGGACTTGCGCGTCCTTTTCTCGAAACCTCCGTTTCTGACTTACTGCTCTGCTTGATTACCATCACAGAACAGCACTGAAAAGGAAAATTTTAAATAAAATTACCGACCTAACGTGCTACAGTAGCCCAAAACCTATTCCAGGAAAGGCTTCTTTACTGCTTAGAGTAGTAAAGGTTGTTCATGTTGATAAAGAAATACGTATAAGGTACAATTTTTGGGTCAGGCACTCGTTTAACTCATTAAACTGTTTACCATCAATTTTGTTGTATTAAATATTGATGGTTTCGAATCATGCGTCTTGTTCCGTGTCAAATAATTAAACCTTATCCTGGATCCTGAAAACCTACAAGCTTTGTAACAACATAAACTGACGATGAATGGCCTGCCCGTGAGTGAGGGGAAAATACTTCCCGAATTTCCGACAATATTGAATATAGGTATAGATAGTTCGCATGTGCGCAAAATTATCTTAGGCGCTTGCGAAATAACACGTCCACAAATTTTACTAATTTAAAGAAAGTAGTTTGTTGTTTCAATTCTAACAAGCAATGCCTTTTACGAAAGAGCATTTAGCCAACTGTATAGATTACGGACTAAAGAGCGAAACTGAATGTCCATGAATTAAGTCTGAACTGCAGATTCAAAAATTTTGGCGTGTCTTGCTCAGAAATTTTATCACTTTTGCAAAGCTTTGACTAAGAAAAATTAATATAAATTGCAAAATTCAATGATAAACAAGATATTTTTACTATGGTCATGACCGAGTGACCCAACACAATTGTCCTTGTTCTTTTTTAGAATCGTCCCGGATTTGATAAGTTTATATCTGGCGACCCTATCTGGGCATGATTATTAACATGTTGGAACATGAATAATCGTAGTGTAAAAAATCGTAGAATGCTACAATAATTCATATTTATTATAATCAACTCGACTATAACGAGTAGTTTTAGTCATTCGAATCCGAAATTCAATCCGAAACTCCTCACCTCTTTCTTGACTTCATTTATTACTGTGTAAGTCTAGCTCTATAGTCTATTGTGACAACTTTTTAGTTATTATTCATGAAAATTTATTAAATTACCATTAGTTGTTGTCTGCCAACTTAGGTATTTAAGATGATGAAATAATACATTTTATTGTAATTCTGTATAGGTCTATTGTTATAAATACTAGCAGAACCAACCGCTGTTGAATTTTGCAAGGCCAGGTGTAAAATAAAACCTATCAGTGGTTCGAGATCTACACCTATTTTTTTGAAGTTCTACTTATTACCATACTGTTGGAATTAAACTCTCTTAGAAATGTGTTTAATTAACACTAGCAGTTTCACGCATTTTACGATTTGTGGTTCTAATGGCCGACGATCATAAAGTAATATTTATTCATAGTTACTTCATGTACACGTAGTTCATTACGTAACAATTTTATTCTCTTATCATCACATAAGGGAAAGTGTACTTAAACACAGTTGTACGTTGGCGAAAGTGATAATAAGACAGCCAAGCTGCAGATAATTATACAACGGTTAGTTGATTTTAACAATTTGTTGCAGCCGTCGTAATTTCTTTGTATGAAGAGCCCATCCAACCCCAGCAAGCTGCATCTGTAGTTGAGAAGTTAGGAGAATATTTAATGACCTGTGGTTATTAGAGGTGAGTTTCTTAGTAAAACTGAGATTATTAGCAATATTTTTCATTCTTACTTTCATATTTACGGTGCAGTTGGAAAAAACTCATGCAGAGTTTGTTTTTATTTTCAGATCGAAGCGCGCCGTGATCTAAGAGTACTATAAGATAATATTTTTTCCACAGGGAAATAAGTAAAACTGCATTTTGTATATTCTATAAAGTGATAAGGACCGTTCATTTGTTTTGATATTCGATAAATTATGGCGTCATCAGTGTGATGCGTTTAGTAACTGAGTGCAGATGCAATTACTTTGCGGATTTCTGACTTTTTTATACGATCACCGATTCCATAAAGTGATTGTATTCTGTTATGGTTAAAATGTATTTTAAAGTTTGCTTTTTTTGACCAGCTTTGTAAGCAGGTCTCAAAGCATGATGTATAGAGATTTTTTTTTAGGTTTCTTATCAAGCATTCTGATACTTACTGGCAAAATTACACATGATATTCTCGTATAGCGTAACTAGAACCATCTAAATGAATTTTTCCGCGTACAGATGCTTGAGGAGAAGTTATAATAACCACGTAATGAAATTACTGTAACAACATTATACAACATATATATTATATATTTATATATTATAAATAGCAATTGTGTAAGGGCTTGTTACAAATTGAAAGACACTGTAACCCAAGTATTACGATTTAAATTGAAGATCTCTAGTCCCACTGGATCCATCGTGCGAGTAATATCCGACATCATTGCGTGGCGGCGGACGAGGCCCGCACCGCGACGCGCCGTGGTCGCGGGCTACCACTTGACCCGCTGTTACAGTTTTCTGCTACATATTATGCTTTCTTTTTAATTGTGCCGCATTTATAATCTTGTGTAGTGAGTAATAAACATTTGCATTCTGTTCTATTCTATATCTTAGCTGCAGAAATTGAAGCGCTCAATTAATTACCCTGTATCCTCAAACAAGGCTTGCAGTAAACGAAGGGTGCATATTGTTTATATTTGATATTACTACTATAGCTTTGTACATTGTTTCTGATAAGCGATGGGAACTGTGTCTATCTAATAATAAAATGATTTGTATTATAATATCTGGTTGTTTCTTAGTGAAAATCACCTCTAGACTAAGGGAATGAACAATTCGACTAAAATACAAAATATTGCTAATGCACATAATTTATTTTTTCCTTTTGACAAAATCTACAATAATTAGAGTTAAGTACACTCGAATACAAGGATTGGTATAAAATGTTAAACTTGTAGTAATAACTTATCAAAAGAGTTTGGTTCTTTATGGTTGATTACACACCAGGGTCATTTTCTCTAATCTTAGTAGATAGCTATTTTCAAAGATTACATAGCAAAAGTTGAAAGAATAAAAGTATGTAGCGTTAGTACCTATATATCCTTACTTCTGTCTGGTGGTTTACATGTAAATTTTAATTGCTAAGAGCATACATACAACATTATCGAAGAAATAAAAACTTGTCGTCATGTCTTAATTTTCTAATGTGGTTATCTACATTTCTACAACTCTATACCAAAAGTATTTGTGTATCATAATCAAATATGTGGCATACGATCGTAGTTGTGTATGAATAAAATTCGCACATAACGATTTTATACATAAATAATGCTTTGATAATAAACACTTCATTAAACAAACGGTGGTTATTACCGCTTTGCATTAGTTATAATATTCTAGGTCCATAAAAGCCAGCACACATTATATCTAAGAATTTCATATTCGAAACTCTACATCTGATTCTTGAATTACGCATCTCTACATTGAATTAATGTAATTACATTTATTTTGTTAAATAACATAATGTAATTGAACAAGACGAAATATGTTATTGCTAAAACATTTTTAGAATACGTTCGTATGAAATCAATCCTTAGATTTCACTATCCCGCTATGGCCTACTGTTTTATTTTCAGTGTAGAGCGAGAAAATGAAGTAGGTAGTATTATAAAGCTTTGTTGAAAGTATGAATGGATTTGTTCAAGGGTGCTCTAGGGAGTAATGCCGAGATTTTTTCCAGAGACTTCTGAAAAATCCTTTACGTTGCTTCTGTCCAGGATGCTCCTCCCCTGTTAACAAAAAAAAATGTTAAACATAAGTCCGTAACATTCAGTTATATGATACATAGTTTTAATATTTCTATGCCTAATATACAAGAAAAGGTTTAAAAAAAACTGAGTACGTAAAAACTTGATAAAATTTAATATTACGAATCTGTTGATACGTTCATTATACGTTTTCAGTACAGTATTGTAACTGCCAAAACATTACCCTTCCATTTGGATTCGCCGTAGTCTGATAAAAATAAGGACGTTGAAGTCATTAACATATGGACTTCAATAGTATTTTCGTTTTGTAGTAGTCTAGATCACTACATTATACAAATACGGAGAGAAGTAAAACACCTCATTGTTTGTTCACCGCTTTACGAGATAACTGGTTCCCGGCGACTAGCTTGATATTAATAATACCTATAATATAAAATTCTCGTGTCGCGGTGTTTTTTACCAAACTCCTCCGAAACGGCTGGACCGATTTTTATGGAATAGTGCGCATATCGGGTAGGTCCGAGGATCGGCCAACATCTATTTTTCATACCCTAAATGATAAGGTTAGACCCACCCCTAAATATATTTTTATTCAGCTAGCATAAATATTTATACTGAATTTGAATTTGACCCATGTATTACATGTACAGCACTTGCTTGTGGGGTAGATATAAAATGTATTACGTGAGATATGTACCTACCAAATAATTTATTTTGAAATATTTGCAAACAAATTATGAGTAAATACGGTACCTACCTACCTAACATAAGCAAATAGAAATAGGTTTTAGTACTAGAACGTTACATTTAACATTTAAGGTCGTAAACCTTTCGGCAAGGGGGACGCGAATGTCAAGTGTACGTGTACCCGAATGTCGGTGTCTCGGCAAGCCGGTCGCCGGTCGATAACAGCGTATCGTGCACGAGAGCTTCCGAAGCGCCAGTGATATCGTACTGTGTCCTTTTCTTTTGTATTGTTAACGCATTGAAAATTGAAACTAAAATTATTTAAAAACTCAACAAAACTTACTATTGTGTAATTAAAACAGCTCTTAAGAAGTTTAACTTCTGCAATATTTTTATTTAAACCGAAGATATTAAAAGAGACATTGGCGGGAAACTTTTTTTTTTAGTTTGAGACGGAACGAGATTAGCGAATTTAATATAGGTACAATATTTTAAAGGAATCACATTAGTTTATATGTATACATACCCCATACCAGCGTGGTATAAGGCCAAAATCTCCTTATTTAGGATAGGCCTATGTCCAGCTGTGGGCTATTAAAGTATAATGTACAGTAGGGAACGCATATTGTTATTTTCTTTTCGCCTTTAAACTGCAATAAGTTTCGTCTAAAATCCAAAAATGAGAACAGGCTTCGTAAAAGTCTAACGCTAATTGCTGTAAGTAATATTTCATAGGCAAAAACTGTAGTTAGGTTTGATGCGGCGGCATAAAATTAATTTGAGGCACATTTACACCTAATATTGATTTACAGTTACACTGTCTGTATGCCGACATTGCGAATAACGTTAACTTTATGTTGGTTTGTAAGTACTGGCGCAGGCGTGTTCAGTGAAACCTAATTAGTTGCACTTTTTTACTTAGATGCTCTGGATAGACTTGAATTAATTTGAAGCTCATGAGACCGTGAACAGTTTCATTAAGACCCCAATAATCCGTTTGAAATCATCGTACTTATAGAAAAAAAAACGTTTAAAAGTCCACCGACAAGAATGATGATATTTCAAAGTACTCGCCAAAGCCGTTAGTAGGGCAAACCAAAATAAACCGAGATAAATAGGTAGTTTCCAGCACGCGTCCCAAATGCCATGCACGCTGCCTAAAATAGTCGTGGACTGTGGCACGTGAGAAGCCGCACCCGACATTCGACTCCGTTGCTTTACTACTGTAACTAGAATCTACAACATTCTTGGTATCAATATTCTAATTACTAGTTCTAGTGGTATCTACCACTACTATTTTAATAAGTATTCAAAGATAACATGTTCCCGTTCCAGTCCCTATTTTAATTCCCGCTCATTGTTAAATCAGAAATATGATACCTATTTGTCCTTTACAAAAAAATTGTTTCAGAAATATTTATCTATAAACTAACGCTATAAGCTGTAGTAATTATGTAAATACGTAAATTTATTATTCGGTATACTTTAACGTTGTTCACAGCGAATTGTGACTTTTATTTATAGTTTGTGTAGTGGAGGTCTATTCAAGTCAAGTTCATTGGCTAGACACCCCGCAAAGATGGTTCACTTGTACTGTAGCTGTTTGTTGATCTAACCAAATAGTGACGTAATTTTTAAACACGAAAAAATCAGACCTGTACAAAATTTGAAGGGTACACCAAAGCGTCCGAGAACGCAGCTGATGCCGACAGAATATTAACGAAGTGGGAATCAATCTGGTTTTTTCAAAGCTTCCCGTAATACCGGATGTTCGATGTAGATATGTTATCCAGATAGCTGCGGAAGTTACGATTATAGAATTGGTCTATGCTATCGAGTTTCGTAACGGAAAGACCGTTTGTTTGTTTGTCATACATATGATAGTATAAGGCCATGCAGGAAAATTTGGACATAAACATTTTAGCAACCTAAAATAAATTGCTTCTAGATTTGAATTACTCCTAATATAATGGTATTAAATGTTCCAAGTATTTTAAATTCTTAAAAAGTGAAATGTATCAAAAAGCGACCGGTATTTCATGTGAAATTTATAGTGTATGTTCCTTCAGCCTGAAGTTTAGGTGACAATTTTCCCTAATCGGGTCACGAAGATCGAGGTGGAGAAGTGTAAAGGGCTGTTGCGGGGATCGGGGGATCTGTTCTGCGGGGAGGTACGCGGATCCTGGGGTCGTCGACACTTCGGTGAAGGGCAGCGAGGTCGGTGCGTTCGCTTTCGTAGACGAGCGGCGTGCGGCGGCGCGACAGCGGCGGCGGCGACTCTTAAGTATTGATCGCAGCTTCACAGCCTCCCGCATTCAGCTTGCGTTACATCTCTCCTTGATTTTCAATGTGTTTATTCGAATTAGAACGTGTTAGATACAAAGCTACTCTATTGACTTTTAACCCCGCGTTAAAACTATTTTAGATAACTGTACCGAGATATAATCATCTTATTTATTACTTTATTTTATAATGTAATAAAAACAAGATATATGTGCGTGAACATCTTATATTATTCATAGCATAATAAATGATACAATTTTGTTGAAAAGATAAAAATAATTGCTCGGCCAACCTTTCTTACGTAACAATAACTATTTTAAGTTAGTCTTGATTCTTGATACAGCATCAGTAGTCACAATGATTAATGATATGAGCACGGAAGCAACCGTCTATTCAAATCGGTAAAAAAAAATTGGGCACTTTTAAGATTAATGATAAATAGCTATTTCATAGTAATTACATTCTATTGTGTCCCAATTCTCGCGTGTATGTTTATGTGGCAAGTAACATGCATATACCACAAATATATTAAATTGTCTGTGTGTTTTAATGAGATCGCTCTGTTGTCTAGTTATGATAACCCTAGAAAACGTAAGTGAGTTAGTTTGCCGCAGACCGCGACTGCCGCAACGCCGGCTATTATTTCAGCAATACGACACGAGATCACTCAAGTTGATCCTGCCTTCGCACTTACGCGTTACGATATTGTCTACTGTTATGACACAAATATTATAATTAATTCAAAAACCTTTCTTTCTATAAACCATCTACGACTGCATATTTGCAAACAATATCATGCATTTTTCTTCCATGTTCCGATCATTGACCTTACGATAAGTGATGTTTTGACCTGTTATCATTTACGACCAGTGTTTAAAGCAAATAAATAATATATTTATTTAGTACATAAATAGTTTATTGAGTAGGTATAGCGTTAGTAACCACAGTATGTATGCACTAGTGGAGACGCTTTCGAACCATAAGCAATTTTAATGTAGTGCTAGCCAACATCTCTACTGCACTAATTATCAACGAAACGTATCGTGGCAACAATATTATTTTACCGTTAGTGCGAAATGCAAAACTAATTGGAGTTTTATAAAAATGTATTAACAACTATGCGGAGATTATCTGAGTAGTGGTAATGAATAATGATTTTAAGCAAGAGCATTAAAATTGTTTGGAATGGCATGCAGGTCAGTGTGGTAGGTAAGTACCTATGCTACATCTGAGAGCCTACTCTACACTTTCTCCGAAAATGAGACTCGTCTGACTGGTGGGATCGTCCGAGCGAGGTCGCTAGTTGACATACTTTGCCTGACTATTAATGAATGTGTAACATACTTCAATATAAATCCTATTTTTTTAAAATCGTTGTTATAAAATAAGTAAGTCTATTAGACAGGTCCAATGATTTTTTATTGATGCCGAATACATAATTAAATTGGCGTGCAAATGCACTTATCTGATTAGTTAGGTAATAAATGCATATCATTTTATTCATATTATGCTTTCATAAGCAAATATAAGAAGTATCTTATTTGTGTTCTAAATGCTTCGTTTATATTTAGATGAATGTGTTTGTGAACTGAATACCATTCTGTATTTCATGCTATTTTTAAAATTCTAAGCTCTTGGCGTTATATGAAAATGTATGTTTGTAACATTCTGGATAGTGTTTAAACTTTTAACATTTATTTATAAGTTTAAACACTATCCAGAAAAATATTCAATGTTGCCATATTTATTGAGCCATCATTTTCAACTACATGGAAAGGATATAGGCCAGCACAGGAAATATAGAACATAATACAAATACTCTGGATAAACGTCCAGCCTTTTTTTAATAATAATGTTATTGGTAGGTGTTTACCTACCAATAAAATAATTATTAAAAAAGGTGAAGTATGAGTGAGTACCTTATTAAATCCGCTATGTTGCTTTCGTCCGTTAATTTATGCTAATCTGTGTTTCGAAGCGAAACTGAGTAATCTAGCTTCTATTGGGAAAGTGTAAAAAACAATGTTGCAATATTTAATCTTTGAATTAAGTCCATTTCACATTTTTTCTTGTATATGCACAGTTTTTCGTAGATACTAAATTAATTTAAAATTATAACGAATTAATAATAATAAAACGAGAAAACGGAGCTCCAGCCATTGGTAGCAAGTAGAAAATATAAAAACGATTCATCAGGGTAGGCTTGGGAATCACGGTGAAGTTTCGTTTATATTGTTATTGGTTAAAGTTAAAGGAAATGTTTTAATCGTCATTACTAATTATTTAATTTTAGGCTTCTGACGTCACCCCTTGTTGATTATTACAATACATGGTGTTAAGATGTCAGAATCATCAACTTAAGCTTCCAAACGTATACATTTTCCAATTAACCTAATAAATAAAATTCTCGTGTCAGTGTTTGTAGTTAAACTCCTTCGAAACGGCTTGAACGATTTTCGTGAAATAATCCAATCGGATTTTTTTTGTAATCCGAATCCAATATCCGTAAATTTTAACCTTTCGGAGTATTTGGAAATATACGTTTGCGTTAAAACTAAAATTTTTTGTTCTTTGTGTCAGGATTTATTTTAAATTTCAATAAAAAACACCAAATAAATGCAATGTACTTATTGTTGTAATCTATGTACAAGTTTAATTAAAAAACAAAAGTGGTCAGAGTCCTTTTAATGTTAATTTCTAAGAATTGTCAGTGTTATAGTTAGATTTTTTATATAAAACGTTGATTCAATTTGAATACCGAATCGAAGACCGAAGAGATTTTACAGTTCTTTTAAAGCTTTTTTAAAAACCTGGTTGGGTATATCGTCAGACACCATAGACAAATATAAGATAAAAATAAATCTTTAGTCAAAAATATAAGCGGTCAGCCGATATTCGAATTATTAAATGTAGACAAACGTTACGCATGTATGTTCTGTATGAGTTCATTAAACTCGCCAGTAACTATGACACCCGAAGAGCCTGCGCGGTCTACTAAATTAAGTTATTATGACGCTTAGAAATCAATTAGCATTTTTGAAGCAAGTAAACGACGCCTCAGTTTTTAATTTAAAGCTACATTACCAAGTGAAAACTATACGGTAACTTGAGAAAAATTTGGCGTATTAATGCTGCTAAGGAAAGAAAAGTGGAATCGCTTGAAAGGTCAGTTAACGCGAGTGATGTTACACGGATGCACTGAAGCTGCTTTGGTAGTACACTTTATGTTGGGATATTTCGAAAAAAAAATTGGGCTGAGTTCAAACTGAACTTTAAATTTATTAAAATGAAAAAACTAACAAGAAAGAAAAAAATAATCTAACCAAAACTCGATTCAATCAATTATAGCCCAATATATATTCAAGCTCTTCTAAATCAATTATATTTCTACCAACGGCAGCACTTGGCAGCAGGGACAACTAATAACGATGACACATGGTGTTGAGTCATGGTGAGTTATGCCTATTAATACAAACCTAAACTAAAATATACAAAACAAAGTAGGTATGTTTAGTTACAGAAAATCGTTAAAACAATGTTATCTTACTGACTTGACTGATAATGGTAGTGCGTCCAAACACAAATTTATCAAATACTCCGACGCTTGACTCAGACAAATCAGCTGTAATGGATGTGAAGATTCCAACCAATTAACTAATCGTTTGTCCCCTGTGGAAAGGTATCTGTTTTGGACATGACATCAGCATAAAACTTTAATATATATACCAATAAATAATTTCTATTCCAAAACATTCATTTTACGAAGCGAAAAGACTCAAGGCAAAACAGTGAAGTATCTAATGTCATGACGAGTCCTTTGTTCTGTATTCTTTACTTTTAAATTTTGTGATAAGGTCAAAAAAGATTTACTATGTAGAGTGCACATAAGTACTTTTATGATTGGTCAAATACGTCAGAAAGTGCTTTGACTAGTAGTTTACTTCTATTGTTACACTGCTTACTACACTGTGTGTGATTCAATACAGATATGTTGCAGAGTGTGTCGTATTTTACGTCGCGTATTTGTCGCATTATCTACCATAAATGTGTTTTGAAAACCTAATAGCAGTAGGCAAGCACGAAAGACGGGTGTCCTTTTATCTGGTAGTTCATTCCATTGATATGACACGTCTAATGACATTTTGACATTATTTTAACGTTTAACTTTAGTCAACAATTATCAGCGGGTCGTATGCATTATGCATTAATATATCTTTGTAATGGACAGAATAATTATTGAAATATATACCAACTTATGTAAACTATAATGAGCCTGCATTATGTTAGTACTAGGTATGTATTGTAAACTAACTTATATCAAGTTCATTGTTTTGTCTCGTACCGAGGCGGGCGTCGGTTATTATTATTGATTGGACGAGCTGTCATTCGAACATAAATATAATCTAACTATTCATTATGAATATTATCGCATGACTAATTATAGTTTACGTTATTCTGTTGATAAATATAAACTTATTAAACACCCCCGATTTCTATGCAATTATAGTTTTATATAAAATTGCATGTATATGTCCGTATAGATCTGATATAAAATCTTTATTACACGCGAATATTATATATTCAAATATCTACAGAGGATTCCAATTTCCGCAAAAATGTTGTAAAATGGGGTGTCCTGACTCGTTGCCCCTGCAAAGCGGGGAGCGAGGTGCGGGCGGAGATTGGCGGGGTATGGGCGGAGTGCGGGCGCAGGGTGCACGAGTGAGGGTGGCGGCTGCGACTGCGCGGTCCGCGCCGCAGCCCCCGGGGACGCAGCATGTGCGCAACGTCTCTCCCCTGACCCCTTGCGACGCAAAGCCGGGGTGCTCCCTCCCTCTCGATTGAAAGCTCGATTATTAAGCTCTCATTCAAGCTTTAATACGCGATTATCGTCATGGTTACTATGCAATTCGCGTTGTGAATGGAAGTATGCTCATTCTAAAAGAGAGTTACATTTATAATATTAAATATTATACCAACCGTTGGCGGAGCGAGCTGCTGGTGACGTGGCTTCCTTGTTTCGTGAATTTTCTTTCTCTTTCCCGTTGTTCCCTAAGACAAAATACAAAAAAAATATAATCATTTTATTCGTAATACTTGAATAAATAGACTAATTAAACAGTATAAATATATAAAACAAACAAGTCGGATAAATTGCCCGCAGAACGTAAGCGTCATTTATGTTTAGGGTTAACCGTACCCCGAGGGTTTCAACAGAATTTTAATGAAGTCACATTGTGTTCCCCGTCCATTCTATCCCTAGCTTTGAAAACACTACATTTATTGATTAGTTACTTCTATACAAAATGACCGATAATTCGTAACCTATATTTATATATACTTATATTAAATATAGGTATACGATATATAGATATACGTATTACTATTTTATTACTTTGTACCCCTTTTTACAAAAATTAGAGGGAATGGAGGAGTATGAAATTTGGCACAGTTACAGTCTATATGGAGCAGGAGTGCGCATTAGGCATTGTATAGAATACCTTGGCAAAATATAAAATAAATAATATTTCACACGTTACCTACACGTTTTAGGTATTGAATAGAATACCGGATTATACAGATTGCCAGTATTATATACAACGCATATCGTTATAAGTTTTAAAACTCTCTGAGCTAACTGAACATTCGTATAATTATAAAAAAAGGAGTTGTAATTTTTACTCAGATCTATAAAACTACAAAGACGACGAAAAAGCTAACGAGCGAAAAAGAAAAGAAAAGGCTGTTAGTAACAAAAAAACTGCAATCACAATGTTTTAAACAGGTGCAATCAATTTTTTTCAGATAAGTTTGATTTATCATAAAATATGAAATTGCTTTATTTAATTTTACATTCCTTAATAACTTTGTTCAAAATATGTATTCATATTTAACTACTAAACTCGTAGACAAATTACATAGGGTTATCTAGACTCTTAATAAACATATCTCTACGAATCTATATTTCCATGAACATAGACGTTTTGTTTTCTAAACTTATCCACATTGGACTACTCAGACAAATTTGCCAATAGACATTCATGAATACAAATATGTATTAGTACTTTACGGAAATTGAATTACTCGCAATTTGCGTTAAATAGTCAGGTTCATTTTATTTGCCGTTTTATTGACACTTAGCAAATTATAACCAAATATCTCGTAACCTATCGCCTAATCTACTTGTTAGTACCTAATTATGATTTAGATTTGAGACTACGTGAGCATGACCACATAGGTACAGATAGTTGCCATACAACCAGTTATAAACGTGTGTGGACCTTTAGTAAACTCACTATTCGATCATCGATTTGCACATTTTAAAACAACTCTATAGGGTTGTATTCCTGTATGACCGTTTCAGAAGCGGCTCTGCCAGACTAAGTCGTGCCTTTTCAGAAAAGAACTGTAAATCGCATGTGTAAAACATTGAGCCGTAAGCTTTCGGATATAAACTGCAGAATCCCACACACCTAGAGAATATGTGTGATAACTCACAAACAAGTGGTGATATGCTTTGCGGATAAAATAAATTAAATTTCATCGATGTCATGGAGTTAGCACTGTTAGCAGAATTTTTAGTACAGTTTGCTATTTTATTGACTTATCGTACTCAAAACAATCTCAATAATTCTAATGTTAAGTAAAGAGATAAAAAATTGTCGCAACAATTATTTAAAACAAATTATCCTTATTTCATAGTCTTACGTAAACAAAAGGCGTGGTCGTTCTTATTTATCGGAAAAGTACCATTATATAATCAAATAAAATATTAATTGTTAACGTTGATAATAAATTGACATGATTAATGTTTATTACTTTTAACAGTATGTATAAGTTCCTTGATTTAGTTTTCCACATTACGATAAAGTAATATATAAGTCAATGGAATAACCAAAAGTAATGGCAATTTTAAAAATAAGAACTACTAAACTTGTTTATAATAATATCAACGTTTACCATTAAAGATATCATAAATAAAAATTTATCAAAGGACGAATTCAGTTTGGCATCTTTCATTTCTTCATTAATCTTAGTTAAACCGAATTTCAATCATTTTGAAGTTATTTATTACGAATATCATTAGTTATGACTATTTATGCTAAATATAAATTCTTTATACTGTTTAGAAATACCTATTTTTATATTGTTTTATTAATATTTGGTTGAAACAGGTTAACATCGCGTAATTTTTATGCTGTTTGTTTCAAAAAAATATTCATTTACAGATAAATACACATGTTTATGAAGAATTGTTACGAATCAACAATAATAATAGTTAAGTCACAATAATCACAATATCATTTAAAAAGACAATTACGCGCCAATCAACTGTCAAACAGAAAATAAACGTCACAGGTTAAAATATAGCGTCATGCTTTATTTAAAAAAAAAATTAATGGCAGTTTCCTCACTATTAACTAACGGCAGAGTTTTGATGGTATCACAATTATTATATCCCGCTAAAACTTTCCTCTGTCCATTTGATAACGATTGTATATTATAAAATATATAAATTCATGCATTAGTAGGTTATAAATGTGGCTCGCTTTAGTGACCCAGACTTTTTAAATTGCGAACTCTATTTTGAGGTTATTACATAGATTTCAATTTTGTAATCTAACTTTCTGACGACGAAGGTGAAGGAGTTAGACGACTCCACTTTTGTCGTATAGAGCAATTAATATATGTATAAAACGAAGATATGGCTGCAGCTACTGTAGATAATCAGGAAATAGAGAGCTTAGTGTGAGTTTTTTCTCATTAACTGTATTCACACGGTGACAGCGTTCGGCGCTGTGATTGGGCTATATTAAACTCTTTACCAATCGTAACTCCGAACGTGCTAAGCGTCGAGAGTGAGTTGATGTTAAATAAACTCACACTAGGCCCTCAAAGCGGTGTGCTCTCAGGGCGCAGAACTCAGTGCCAGCAAGACACAGCAAAGCACATTCCCGGGAAGATCCTTTTTGCCTGCGTTGCCTGTCAGACCGGTTCTATTGCGATCGTTCACCCGAGCACACTCGCTCGCAAATTTACATTGGATGGCTTTTTACTACAATGTTACTAAAAGTAAATGAGAATAATTCGATACTCGCTTTATTATTGATTTCTCATTGTCGTCTACTAGCTATTAGATATTAAAGTTCTAAGAACCCTTTGATGCCTGGTCGAGCTGTATCGACAAAAAGTTACTACAACAACGATATTATAATCGAGTTATTTGTTATCTCTTTACAGATTAATCTGATTAGTCTTACGAACATCATACTTTTCTCGAATGGTTTAATTACGGAATTTATTGGAATAACAACCTAATTTTATCAAAACATGTTTTTTTTAATTATTTTGACTACACGGTTGGCCTAGTGGTTTCAGTGGTCGCCACGCCACTTCCTACTGCGCCAAGTGTTGTGGGTTCAAATCCTACATGGGACAACACTTTGTGTGGTCCATAAATTGTTGTTACAAATTACACCCAGTACACACACGAAACGGACACGAAGTACACCCAGACTTAGTCTGGGTGTACTTTGTGTCCGTTTCATGTATGTTTGTAAAGATCCCCGCGACACAGGAATGTAAATTCCTAATGCGGGAGTTGTCCTTATTTTAAAAAATAAAAAAATAAAATAAACTTCTAAAACCATAATAATATTTTATAACATTTTTACCTAGAAGATATTTACCGCCTAATATAAAAATATTATAAAATTTCGATGTCACACATTAACATACTCACCCTGCTATAAAGTATTTTCAAATTATGAACTCAAACTTAAAACAACAATTTAAACAAAAAAACAACACAATGCTTACTTATCTAATAAATGAGAACTAAGAACTGACCCACTAGAAATTAGTCTCGTACAAAGGATTCCGAGGACCGCGTATTCTTTCAAATATTTCAAATAAGGCCCAAAAAGTAACTAAGCACATTAAACATACATACTCTTAAAGGCAAAACTTATTCCACAGGAGACGTGTTTGACGTGACGCACAATAAATGAAATGAATAATATTTTAATTTCTATTTTTATAGTGATTAAAACTACCTACCTATTGATTTATTGTCTTACTTTCGGATTAGACAGTAAGTAATAAACGTCAGAATACATTGTAAACGCCTATTTAAGTTTTAGAGTCTGGGTAAACAAAATTGTGCACGCAGTAAACATTTTTTGTAAATCCACGACAGCTGCAAAAATAAGCTAACGTTTGTCTGAGATGCACTCGTCTGGGCTAAAATCACAATTCCACGACTTATTATTAACAGATGATGTTGAGGGCAATGTATGGAAAATGCTTTTAACCTATATTTCAATATTTGTTCTTGTAATATAACATGTTTATTTCGATATGTATTTATTTTAGGGAATGGAGACAGTCTGATGAACGAAAAAAGTAATATTTATAATTACGTCAAAGATACCAGTGGCCAGTATTTTTTTACTACATTTCGAGGAATTTAAACAAAGCTATCGAAATATCTGCTTACTGGGAGTTCCCAGAGTTCATTAAGTATCAACGTTGTTCTTAGTGCGATAACCAATGATGGTGGCGATGATGTTTTATTTTGTATTGATCGTAATATAAAATTTGTTGATTTAAATTAAAAATGTGCTATATAACTATAAAAGCAGTGTGATTACTATCTTGCTGTTACACAACCTAGGGCTCTCAACCTATCTCAAGAAGTGGTAGCCCTATTTAGATTTAGAGTTTCGCAAAAATAAAATTTTATTTTTTATTTTTGAGGCCTCATATATGAATACCTATAATATGCCACATATGTATTTACTAGTGCGATAACAGATATGTATTATCATCTAGGTATTATGGTACTAGAGTTCTTCCTATACATACGTATTATACGTGTCTATTAACGATTATCGATAAAAAGATAAAGATCTGTCAGCTGCACTAAGTCAAACTATCTAACAATTGTCTCAAGTGGGTGCGAACGCCGCGACCTTGGCAGTGGCGTTGACTCTCGCGGCCTCAAATCGCAACCAACCGTCGCGCCATAGATTTAACACATGAGCCATATATAGCATCTGTACTCGACATATCATTAATACACTTCGTTTTACAAACGAAAACTCTTGAAACGGAAACATAAAGTAAATACTTTTTTCTTACCTGCACATGAGTTGCACAGTTAATATGCCTCAACATGGAATAAAATTTTACATAGATTAACCGTCCGATATGAGCTATGTAAAGACTAGTTAAATTTGTGCAAAATATGTATGTGTAAGAATTATTGAATTATTTATTTCAACATATTTCTAATACGAAAGAATAACAAAGTGTATAGTGAACACAAAAATGGTTATGCGTTAATCTTTTTAAGTAACACGTTTGTAACCTCAGACTACAAAAGAAAGCTTTCTTTTGTAATCTGAGTTTGTAACACTGTAAATATGCTGATCTAACTATATTGCTAGTATTGCACAACTATAAAAAATTTAGTACTGCATATCTTATCGTAGCTATAAAGCAAAAAAACTTGACTGTCATTAAAATTATTATTTTAATTTTTCGATCTTTATTTATAGTAATGATTTTAGTACGAACATTTTGAATTTCTTTATATCAATAAAAAAAACATCTCTTTATTTTTAGGTAGATTTTGTTTATTAGTAGATTTTAAATAAGTCTAAGAAGAGTCTGTGTTAGTTTCAAGTACCAGGAGGACAACCCCGTCCGAACGCAAATACTAAAATTAATACATAGGTATAATTTATGTAATGCATTTTAAAATATGTACAGTATTTGTAGTAAACCCAGTTCGTTGTAATTGTCTTGGTTTAATTAGCATGGCTATAGCTAGTGTAATCATTTTCCTTTTATATTGAGGAAGTTATATGACAAATTGATATTCAGAGCAGACTATGTAGGCTCATAAATAATAACAACAATCGACTATTAAATAACTAAATTGATCAACAATTTTTTGTTAGTTTTATTATCTATCTTTAGTTTGTTATCTTTTAGAGTTTACTTAATGATGCATTAGATATTTTGACCAGAAAATTAGACTAAAAAATAAACGGTTTTAAGGCACAAATGACCCCGGGAAAGATAGCTGAAAAGTATTTATTTTATACTAATCTATAGATTAATAAGTAAACCAAAAATTTTGTACCACATCACTAAAATTATGCGAAAAGGAGGAGTACGAGTTTTAGTACAGTTAAAGTTTATATGGAAGAGTCCTGTAGAAGGCAAAAAAATATGTTATGGTCGAATTTCGACCACCGGGCAACCACGAGTATAACTTTATGGAGGTAAAAATTAAGTTTATTGTAAGGTGTGTATTAAGTAGATCATATTTTTAAAATTTCTGCTTCATGCTTTCCGTTTAGAGGTTTTAAGATGAGAAGAATTTCAATATTTTCAAAAGTGCATACTTATTGGAACTGCAATCGGTAATTAAATATGGCTGCTTTAAAACAACATAGTATGTATATATTTATGTGCAATTCCTTTAATTAACCGTATCAGAATATAAAATAGCTATAATGGTCTCCGTTGTTTGTTTTCCAGTGTCGCAATTATTTCCTTCCTTCCTTTAAATACAAGTTATTTCTTTCCTCAACGTTTTAAATTACACTGAATACTGCAATAGGCTAACATTGCAAATAATTTTATTTCTCCCAACAAAATGCTCTCAACGGGAAAATGGTCAGAATTGGGATGCCTACTCATAGGATAAGTTTAATTCTACTATAATGGACATTAAGTTATGGGGATTTACTTATTCCAATAATAACTTTACGAGTATTATTAATGAAAAAAAATGTATGCAGCGGTTTGGAAGACATGAATAAATACTATAAATAAAGTAGCTTCTGCTGTGTGTTCGCTTAGATCTCTTGAACTTCTCAACGGATTTTAATGCAGTCTCAGCAATAGTTAAAGTGATTTAAAAGGATTGTTTATGTGTATAACACATGTGTATTATAATACAGGAATCCTGATAATTGCAAAGACTTCTGTGCTTTGTGTTCTCTGACGAACCGAATTGCTGGTAAAGAATAATTCATAGATACCTACCGGAGAAAAACATAACCCTTCTTATCCATACTGTTTTTATCCGACTGCCAAAGTCGGATAACAACAGTATGAACTATATTCAATGGTATATTATTTAAGAGGGAGAAAAACATAACCCTTCCTATCCATACTGTTTTTATCCGACTTTGGCAGTCGGATAAAAACAGTATTAACTATATTTAATGGTATATTATTTAAGAGGTAATCATTCGCAGTTCAGATTCCAAACTATGAACAATACTGTAAAATTTATTTTGTTTGGTGTGCATACGATCGAAATAGTTTTTTATTTCGTGTGTATTCGATAATTAATTATACTTTAAAATTTGCAATTTAAATTAAGTTGTTTTACATGTCGTGGGTGAGTTTCGAAAGTCTGGTACATTGCTATGAATATAGTTACTAGATGTTTTCTTTTTAAGACAAGTCGTTAATAAAAATAACTTATATTGACCCACCTTAAATTTTAACCCATTACAACATATCATATAATTTAATTTTAACTCACATTCCATTAAGTATTGAAGATAGTATTTGTGTTTTTTACGTGCAAATATGTTCTGATTTTTCTATATTTAAAACATGAACCATTATTTATGTAATATAAATCACTTTAACAAACATTTTTGTATCGAACTTTCGTAAACGATTACACGCGCTGCAAAATACTTAGAACTCTAAAATGCCAATTGAAATTAAATTGGTAGATATTTTTTACATTACGAACATTTGAACGTTTTGTACATTATGAAAAAACAGAAGTGTCGAAAAATGAGATGATTCTTTTAAACACAATAACATAAAATGTAATTCATAAATGTCAGTTACGAATGTTATACCCATTGCATATGACTTGTAAGTTATATGCGACATGTATGGTTTATGAAGAGAAAAATTGCATAGGTACAAAGTGGCGACATGTGTGCACAGGTGTATCCTCGACACGTTTGGTATGTGGGTGATCGTCAAGCACTCAGATACGTGCGAACACACTGCAGTAACCGTGTCTAAAAAGAGTTCAGAAAAAACAAATCTTTCTTTACTTGTTGATTTGCTTTTGTTAATTCTATTCTTCTTTAGTGTCTATTCTAAATCAAGGTAGTTAGGTATTATAAATGTAGGTATTGAGAATACTTGAGAATAGTTATTATAATTCATTCATTTTGTTCTATTTTTAAAAATGATCATTTTCGGAAATATGAATGCATGGCGGCGTCTAGTCATACTTTTCCTAAAACAAGTAATTTGGGTTCCATACGTACTTCGTACGTTTCTATTTATATTTATCATAAATAGTACTTATAAGAAATGATTATTACAAATATGTCACGAAAGAGTAATCACACCGTATGTCGAGCGCAACGCTTTGCCATATTGGATTACCACGAGGTCGTGGTCGAGTGTGTGATACAAAAGGATACTACTAAGGTTAAGTTTGGTAATATCACACACAATAGTTTTGTGAGCAACAGGAAAAAAGTCTTAGAAGGAATACAAAGTCATATCTTTAAGGCGAAAAAATGTGTTAATCGATTAATGACAAATGACTCAACGTTTTGAAGGAGTGTTATACTCTTTAGTAGTACACCCTATCTCGATATAATAACTTTTATGTACGTTATCTTGTTTTTAAGTCGATATACCTTTTTAATAACTAGGAACGTAGGTTTCTGTAAAGAGCGGATTGTAGAATGATTTCTTTAGATTGTTCAAAATAAAATTAATATGGATATGGATGAAATGAACGAATCTAACCAAAAAGTTTCTCCATTGAAATAGGCATAAAAATAATAAATGGCTTACATTTCAAAACAACCGATTGATAAAAGCCGTTTATATACTGTGTGTTTTCTAATTTCAAATTATGTTATACTCGACTGTACAGTGCCATATGGCACTGACGGTTTGTCGACGGAGTCATAACCATAAAAAGGTTTATGAAGCTTTTAGGTTACACGCTGGCAAAGGTCGCTCATAATACAGTCAATAACGTTTTACTTAAAGGGTCTGTTTAAAGAAACATCAATAGAATATCTATTTTTCAAGGAGACATAGATAGTAGAAACCATTAGTCTTGAATATAAACCTATTGACAATATCTGTTTAGATTTACAGTAGATATAAAGACCTTTGATCGCTTAAATAAACTGTTAGGTATAAATGTGTGAATCCTAAAACGTCTCCAAACGAAAAACACTAACTAAAAATTACTGATACAATAGCTAAATTTCTTGACGAGACTTGTAAAGATGTTTTTTGAAGATTTATTTTACTTGTTCATCTTACGTAAATTATTTGTGATAACAGAATCGGAAAAAGCTGCGAAGGTGTCTTCTAAAATTAACCAATGTTGCGTAATGCGTAACTACTGGTGTGTAGAAACAGGTTAGCATGTAACATCCAAGGTTAAGGTCAGTCGAAGGCGTTGGACAATGAGATTCAACAGATAGATATTACCAGCACGAAGTACCACTATTGACGTTGGTAAAGCTTATTGAGTCCTGACTCACACATGTCCTCGACATCTGTTTATAGCAAATTTTATTATTCCTTACATAGTCTGTAGAATATCCGTTTGTTAAGGGCCTATATCAAGTAATATTAATGTCGGAGTATTATATACTTCTTATGCTAAGGTCTGTCTACAAACCTGACTTAAATCCAGGACATAAATGTCTATTTAACTTGTTTTGTATATTTTGTGTTCCAGTAAAGGGGTTAAGGAACCTAATTAACAAATTAACGTTGGAAAATTGCTACTTTATTGAGATTGATAGATGGATGCTTCTGAGTCAGTGCACTACTGCACTCCTTACCGTTACTTATTGCAAGTGTTGATAAAATTATGGTATAAATTACTGGTATTTCAAAATTTATAATTCAAATTGTAATCGTGTTCGATTGTGAGAAAATAATCTGTTTTTCTTGTAGTTTCTCATGAATCTAATAATGGTAATTAAGTCAAGGCTAAACTCTAATAACTTATTTTATTGATATATGTTAACCTTTGCTATGGAGAGACCTATGTCCAGCAGTGGACTGCGATAGGCTGATGATGAACAAGTTTCTTCCTCTTATTACTCGATTGCAAAAGAAGAAGGGTTATGTTTTTCGAGTGTATGTATGTCAGTATATTTCTTCGGCACGCCCCAGAGCCTAAACGGCTTGTCGTATTTTTATGTGCGTGGTGTCAATAGATTCGTCTTAGTCTTGAAAGTGACACTGGGTACATTAAATTTAAAAAAAAACAATATTAAGGATTTCTGGCGCCAAAAATTAATCTCAAAAAAAAGTTTTCAAAATACATCGAAGATGGTATCAAAATGAAGAATTGTTAACGGTGACTACGAATATAATTGTAACTTGTATATGATACTAAAAAAAAATTAATAAAGATGACAGATATTGACGCAGTCGAGTTTTGTTTTTAATAATTTTACTAAAAAAAATAATCCTATGATATTATTCTTATGGCTATTCATAACATAATATGTTTTTTAATAAACATAAAATATGTCTTAAAAGAATCCAAAGAAAAATGGCTAGAAATGACAGTAATGGGTTTGTTAATTATGCAGAACGTGAGCTAGATAAATGACGTCATAATAAAAAAAACAATCAGAGATTATTGACCTGCCTAAATTTTACTTCCAAATTTAATTTTAAAATGCATCTTGTTCATATTCAAAACCTTTCCAGGCGAGACTTGCAGTTTTTTTTCATAGAGTTACCGTAAGAAAACTACTGTATGTAACTAATTACATTTATAATTTGCTCGTTAATTAAAGTAGGATAAAAGTTAATTAGCTAGTAAAATGTAAAAATTTCTAGACAACTAACTAATTTGGTACATTTTCTCTTGTAAAATGTTTTGAGTCTTTGATACCATTGTGAGTAAAACTGTCAACTAGTGATCTTTGGTGGCAAAACGAAGCGGAGCTCAGTAACAAGATTTTTCTTTTGGCTATGAATATTAAAGAGGCCTTACTGTACACCGGATATATTATACGTTTGAAGACGGATGTGGCGTCATTTGCATTCCACGCGCGGTCATAAGACAATGCGCCATGCAATGTGTAGAGGTCCCGAAACATTTTATATTAGCAGAATTCATTATTTTGTGTGAAACGACAAACTTTTACTGTGTGAAATACTGAGTAAGTATGTGTCTGGTGGTGCGATTCGCATTGTGATTCTACATTCTGCGTGAATTAACAAAAAAAATATGACGTTACAAAGCAACAATTTTCGGAGGAGGTTTACATGATGTACGTTGTCATCACGAGTTTAAGCAGTAAATTATAACATACTGTTTTATTTAAGTTTCTTCGCGTTGTAATGTTATCAACTATCGCTAAAAAATACACGTACATATATCATTTCTTACGTCATATGTACTTGTGAAAGAATATACTGCTATCGTATCAACTGAAATCGATAAAATTGTATATCTCATATGGGAGGTGGTTTTTCGGTAATATGTTCCTTGACTTTATTAGTGTTAATATTGTAAAACACAAATCTCTTATAGTTGACACCCCAAATATTTTTGCCATTTTCAGTTAGGTCTCTCAATGTTTTTTATAAATTTTGACAGTGTGCCTCTTAGCATGATTATTTTCTATAATTTAAAGCTTCGTAAATTTTCTAACGTGGAGTTTGTTTTCGTGTTTCTTTTTTTATGTCCAGATCTCATTTATTAATACTAGTCAAAGATGGATCGGCATAGTCTACCTATTTGTATTAAGTTACCACGAATTAAGGCCATTGCATCGTTTTATCAGATAGATATTCTTGTTCTAAATAATAAGTGAGAAAATGTATGAATCAAAAATATGCAGTCAATTTGAGAATCTCCTCCTTCAATTCCTGGTATTTCAAATCATATTTCTGTACAAGACATTAAAAAAAGTGGTTTTTATCTATCGGAAATTTTAACGTAACTTCTATACTAATTTTTCATGATATTACCGATTAAGATGTGAATTTTGTCCGTTCTCCTGTAATCATTTATATCGTGCGGTATCTGATATAATATCAAACTTATCAATATTTAGTGTGAGTAACAGATAGGGCTATGTATTGTAGGCGCTCGACTTACTTGCATATGCAATTGTTATTAGATATTGAAACTTTTTATCAATTTTCGTAATTTTCTTGCTAGGGCGGTGTTACATATTTTGAATCATTATATTTTAATAGAAATGTATCGTTTACTATGTTTTTGTATCCTCTTGATTATTTTTTAGGGTTCTGTACCTCATAGGGAAAGAACGGAACCGGTTACGGGTCTACTTTGATGTCTGTTTGTCTGTTAAGACCCTTTTTCTTATAACTGCGTGGAGATATCAAGCTGGAATTCATAGCAAATATTACTGTACTCAAGTCTACTGTCCTTTGAAACTCTAAAAAAAAATCAAATTTCTAAGCATACGTAATCAAAAGATACAGCCATTAATGCTGCAAATTTTCGACATTCGCAAGGAAATCAAAACCTACAGGGTACTTCCCATGAACTCAGAATCATAAAATTTGGTACGAAACAACGTCTTATAGCATAGATAAAGGAAAAATTGTGGAACGTCTAATTTTTTAGTTCTATCATATCATATACCTACAGGTTTGTCCGGAACTCTCGGTGCGCGAGTCTGACTCGCACTTGGCCGGTTTTTTTAATATTTGTATGCAGGTATATTAAACAAAACCTGTACTCTTTATTTAATCTCTGGACTCGTATCAAATGACGAGGACCGTCAGTTTTTGATATCTATCATTATTGTAGGTGATTGAAATTTAAATCAGTTTCTTTTTTCTAAACGCCAAAACAGGATGTTCTACGGATAGTTTTGTAAAACGGTGCTGCGCCGTCATATTATTTTTTCTTGAAGCATTTATTTTTAAATACTCTTAATTTCACGAGAAATATGCAGATGCAAAGAATAAAAATTTAATTGTAAAATTATTGAGTCGTTTTCTTCTTGAAGTCGTAAAGAGTTGTTGAAACTTATCAATCGACATAACAAAGGTTTCATTTAACAACTGAAACAAAACCGTACATATCTGATATTTAACTATCTCATCTATGATAAAATATCATATTTCAAGTTTCTAGATAATGGTAAATAACAATTTCAATATTCTATGCCTAGGTATTTTGCCGTAGACTAACAATTCATTCTGGCACATGCATGTAAAATGGTTTTATACATATATTTAACCAAATGATCTATAGAAATTGGCAAATGTTCCTAAATAATCTTTTATAATTAATAAATTTTTGGCCCAAGTCCAAAGCATTTGAAGGAAAAAAAACAAAATATATTGGTTACTCTGCGTGTTTTTCAAAATTAATAAGTGTAAAAATATAGTTAGTATAGAAATTATAAGTTTCAATAGCTCTCTCATATAAAAGGGAGATAAATTCACTCTAGTCAGTAAAGATAATAAAATCTAAAGATCTAAATATGTTATATTTGATTTTAATGTTTGGGGGAAAGTGTAAATTTAGAATTTAGCGGTCAAACATTATGTAGGGCATAGACCGGTGCGCTGCTCGCCTCGCCCGCTGCTTACAGCTACAATCTTGGCCTCAAAGCCTGACCGGTTACCTTCTTGGGTAGATAACCGGTTTTACTGACTTCTTAGTAGGTAACAGTATACTCTCTAACACTAATATTTGCATTAATGCTCCCATTCGCAACGCATCGTCTGTGATATCAGCGGATGTGAGAATTTATCATACGGATGTTTGCAAAGTTTCTGAGAAATAATGATTTATGAGTAATAAATAATATTTGAATCGGTTATTATCAACTTTCTCAGCTCTATTAATTACGAAGCATGGGTGTATTGGCATCGTGGTGGCGCTGCGATGTCGGGCGTGACTCATTCACCCCGGTCGGCGTGACACTCATGCAGGGTGATCGCGCGACGAACTCTGAATCACTCTGCTGACTGCACCGCGCCAGTACCACATTGCCATACTATTATGCACATATTCATGTCGCAGGTAACAGAATCGCCATTGTATGCTATTCACTATTGTGCAGCCGAACTTTTAAGGACCCCGTAGGCGATTGTAAACTCATTATTGTTACATGGTTCACGTATGTCGTTATATGTCGATTCGAACAATAACAAGATTCTGAGCCTACAGACCGGTTCCATTCAAATTATGTTTCTACGTAGGTTATACATATTCATGTATTAAAACATTTACTGCCGATGTAATACATTGTGTTGATAATTATACATCAATTGCGCTTGACTATCTCTCTATATCTAGTATGCCACTTTGATAAGTTTCGGTGATAAATATGAACCGCAACCAATTAAAGAAACCAAATAGCAAGACTAGGTTGATTCTATATCTTTAAAAAAACGAATTAAGTTATAGGTATTGTACACTACACAAGTGGAATTGTGTATTGTACACACAAAACGCAAGGGCAATTAATAACTTATTTTTAAATATTCTAGTTACCTTTTACTTCGTTTGCAATTTCTAGTGTATACTAAATCTATCTCTCATAAAGTTCTATTCCCTACACTCGTCTCCTTTTAAAACAAATATGCAGTAGAACCTTTTTTATAAAACTTCTGACACAGTTATTTTACAGGTGGTCAGAATTTAAAAATAAATGTAATGCACTCTATTTACTCAACATCAAATACTTGCAGCATGTACCTGAGGTAAACATGAACACTAAAAGATATTTGCCTAATTAAAACCTTTTTTAACTTCTTGTAGTGTGTCACAAAGTAAACAGCTATTTATACACGTTAGTTGTTTTTATGCTGAGTGAATTAGTCACATCACACACAAATATATTTATCGGTTTTTATCATTTTAGCCTCTGCTAGCGCCATCTGTTATTGTGTAACAACATTGCGTATAATATTTATTTAACGGTTCCGAGATTGCATTCCATCAATTAATATTTTTGTGAAGTGTTTTTTCTTTATAATACCATATACATACTATCGCAATTAAGTAATTGTTATTTTTAACTCACCGTTCGTGACCTCGAATCTAAAAATTTGTGTTTGTTATCTTAATATTTAGTTAACATGATTGATGATAATAAAGTTTATTTTATTACATGCGGTCGTTCAAGAGCAGTGCAGTTTCAATTTTACGTTCCACGATATATTTGGCATTTGTCCAGGTACTTTTAATAGTTCGGTTCTCAAGATTATGTAATTTACTATTTTCGTTCCAATAGATATAAGGTTAATGGCACCTTATTATAGTCGTTGCAAATGATGTCATGAATGGGTTTTTAGTGACAGGCGTGTTGATATAATGCGGGATATCTTCGTATTGTGACGTACTACAGTATACCTAATGATATGGCGTGGTGTCTTGTTGGTTTAATTTCGACCGTGCAATGATTGCCCGTAGTTAAATATTCTAATAACGAATTTATGATTTTGGTGCGATTCAAAGTTCGATCATTGTCCATCAATTATAACTTGAATTAAGTTGTATAGTATCCGTGTGAGTCAAAATGCCAGTATAAATTTTTCGTAAGTGGGCAATCTCAAAATTCTGAACATCAGCTCACTTACAGCACAAAATTTAAAATATAAGCATTTTCTAAAATTTACCCGCCGCTTTGCCTAGTTAAGTCTTATTTTTCCATCTCAGAAACGAAAGACTTATCGAGATGAATGGATTCTTATAACCGAGTTTGTATGATAAACATGATTATTGGTTTTATAATCAAGCCGCTAGAGCGTAAAAAACAATATCGATTTACCATTTTTCTAGGGATGTATGTCTGGCACTGGCGTCATACATCCTTAATTTCACCTTCAATTTCCAGGAAGACCACACCTATATTAAGCATCGTATTATTAAAACTCTGATGACTAACGTTCTGAGTATTGGCAAAGTAGATGTGGGACAGTGATTTATCTCTATGCACAACGACAAAAGCTTGTTAAACGTGTGTGTGCTCCCACACGAATGTAATATCTAGTTACCTGCCTTTTGAGAATATAGAACACCCAGGGGATAGAACTACAAGCACAGTTACCATGGCAACGTGGAAGAGAACCCTTTAACTACAGAATCTATTGTGATTACTATTTGAAAATCCAAACATTCTAGTACTGTGCTTATTTAAAAAGAATTAGGTCAAAATTGACGTCATAGTATCTAATGTTTTAAGTATTCAAAATCTCTTATTGGCCTGGTCTATTTTATCTTAGTATTGAGCATGATTTTTACTGTCAGTTTTTACATAATTCGTTATTAAGACCTTTCTTGAACTATGAAATAAATATGTTCAGACATTTTAACACACAACGCCATCTAGTCCCAAACTAAGCAGAGCTTGTACTTTGGGTACTAGACACCTAATATTAATACTTATATACTTTTTTTTGTAAATACATACATATTAGACATAGAAAACACCCAAACTCCGAAACAAATATTTGCAAATCATACAAACATTTGGTCCGACTCAGGAATCGAACCCGAGACCTAAAAGCTACCATGTTCCACTTTGTGTTAGTAAGTTCAGCCATGTCTATCTCCTTTTATAAAGAGTAACAAGATTATATACTACTTAAATATATTATGACTAAATATCTTAAGCAGGATAACATTTGACGCAGGATGACATTCCATTTTATAGTTGCACTTAATGATATATCTTCTTGAGCATGTTTTTCGTATACTCTTTCCTCAAAATGGTCTACTGATTAGAGTAAAGTAACTCAAGTTATTATGTCTGTGAGAATAAAGTTTACCTCAGGTAAAGTTTTTGAGTTACTCAAGAAAATAACCTGCATTAAAAGTATGGCGAACCTTAGCTACTGAAATAGAATCGCAAAAAACATTTTTCAAGACAATGTTTCGCAAATTTTATGTATGGATTTAAAATTTTATTTGCATACCAGATTGCTATATATACAATACTAGCTGTAGCTTGGAAGGGACCAAGCCTATGAATACTGATGTGGAATGTTGTTGCATTAATGAGAAATGAGAATAAAACAGACGCGAATAATAGATAAAAACAATCATTAAAGTGGTTTACATGGCAAATTTCGAGGTCAATAAGTTTTTGATTTGTTTCCCAAACAATATTATACGGACCAGGAACTATTCGAACTTAGGCCACAATTTATTTTAATTGTATACCTGTTCTAAAGGTAACCTCAAACTCAAACTGTAATACAGATTATACAAAGATCTTATAACTAGGCGTGGCCACTGTACACTAATCTTTCGGGGTGGATGTGGACCACTAGTGCATCGGGTTCGAGTGGAGGTCGTCCTCCCGGGCCTTCTCCGCCGCCTCCTTCTGCGAGATGACTTCCTCGCAGAAGGTCGCGACCGCGGTAAAACTGCTCTCGCCGCCGGCCATGGAGCGTACGACGGCCGGCTGCGAGAGATCTCCTCCGATGACTGCAGTGAGGGCCCGACGCTGCGGCGCCCAAGCGTGGCACACCGCCAGCGTGTACTGGGCCGAGTCCTCACTGCAGTCGCAGTGGTGGTAGGCGGGACTCAATTCCCTCCGCGCGACCGAGTGCAGGTACTTCCCGAAGCAACCGTGCCCGGAAAGCACCTGCGTCAGTCGGAAGGAAAGGGCCCCGTGCTGCCGCCCTGCCAACTCGAGGATGACGGGCTGGAGCGCCTCCACGGTGGCGAAGCCAGCACGTGGAGCCTCCAGCCGCGACGACCACCGAACCATAGTGGCTCGACGAGCGGCTTCACGCCACTCGCGTACCGCTTCGGGCGGAGGGCGCATGCCACTCTCCGCCCGGAATTCAGCCACCCGTCGATAAACTTCGGCGAGCACTTCCGCCTCCAAATCCCACGGGGGTGTCCCGGCCAAGGCGCACGCCGCCTCGGTCGACACCGTGCGGTATCCGCGTATGGCTCTGACCTCCAATACCCTCTGAGGGCGCCAGAGGCGCGCCTTATTCTGGGCGGTCAGAGCCGACACCCACACCGGTGCGCCGTACAGCGCCATCGACCGGNCACTCTCCGCCCGGAATTCAGCCACCCGTCGATAAACTTCGGCGAGCACTTCCGCCTCCAAATCCCACGGGGGTGTCCCGGCCAAGGCGCACGCCGCCTCGGTCGACACCGTGCGGTATCCGCGTATGGCTCTGACCTCCAATACCCTCTGAGGGCGCCAGAGGCGCGCCTTATTCTGGGCGGTCAGAGCCGACACCCACACCGGTGCGCCGTACAGCGCCATCGACCGGACAACCCCCGTGAAGAGGCTTCGCGGTGCGACACTGGCTCCACCCAGATTGGGCAAAAGTCGCCCTAGAGCGGAGGCCGTGTTGACCAGCTTGGGAGCAAGCTGTCGGAAGTGCTCGTCGAAGAGCCACCTACCGTTCTTTGACGACTACCTAAACCAAGGTAAGGCTATAAATAGTTGTATCATATGAACAAAACTCTCACAACAAACGAGCAGGCTGTTGCTGCTCTTATTTAGTGACTATAAACTTTGTAAAAAAAAATAAGGTCAAATAAACCTTCTTTACATAGTACAGGATAAGGTCGTTTTCGCTGTCTGTTCGCTTAGATCTTTAAAACTACTCAACAGATTTTTATGCAGTTTTCAATAATAGATATAGTGATTCCAGAGAAAGGTTTAAATTAATTCCAAAGACGTCCGTGCGAAGTTCAGTAACGCATTCATTCATTCGCTCAGTCATTGTATTGTCTGTGAGTGAATGAGAAGGAAGCATTATGTCATCTCTAGTGTATGTGTGGTCGTGGCACAGTTCAGCCTAATGTGCGCAGCGGAGGTGAGTAGGCGCGTGCGACTAAGAGCCGACCGTATAGAAGGATATATTTTACTACTGCCAGTAATAATTTAAAGCTTTAGAAAGTGTACTCACCTTTTCTTATTAGTAAGCTGGTTACCCTGCGAAGCGCCTCTCTGGGGGATTTTTGGAAGAACTTGGGCGTCAAGTTAGGCGGCAATGTGAGGGGTTTGCGAGCACCAGTACCTCCTTCCCATGGCACAGGATTCTCTACTGCTATTTTCGATGACGCTGTTAGTCTGTCGAGATGTTCCGTAGAAGCCGGCCTGTCAAGTGAATAAGCAATGTTAGAAAAATCTAGTTTAAGCAGTGTTAGAAAAGTTATAAAACTGTGAACCCCACACATCTCACACGGCCGTCTAGTCTCAAAATTAGACTTGCCTTTAGTAAGGTAACCAGACAACTGATAAACATTTATAAATATTTCTAAATAATCTTGCTCATCACACAATTATTTATCTTTCGTGGGAATGTAACCCATGATAGGCTCAATAAGGCTAGTCTGGCTTAGTAGTTAAAATCACTAACTTCAGGCAACAAGCCCGTCGATATCCTACTAATATTATAAACGCAAAAGTTTGCATGGATGGATGATTGCTACTCTTTCACGTAAAAACTACTTAATTATACATCAGAATAACCCGCCGGAGCCGCGGGCATAAACTAGTTATTAATAATTATAAAATCAAAACAGCTGTCAAAGTAAAAGAGGTGTAACATAAACTTGTCTGAATCCAGTAGGTATCTAGTTTTACGTTACAATAAATCAATTACCATAAAATACCCTATAGTGTGTGTAATCGCATTTTGGTCTTAGCAAAAATTTGAAGGATGTCTAGTTCTAGTAGAAGTTCTACTGAAATAACGATACGACTAGAGACGTGAATCAAAGAGTTATTTTAGAATGATCTGAAATAATCCATACCATACAAAATTAACAAAGAATCCATATTGAAGATTACACAGGAAAAGTAAGAATTTGGAGTGTGTCTAAACCAATGAATTATATGATTAAAAAGTAATAATGTATGTATTAATAAGCATTAATATTGATTAATAAGAATACACTTTGGTTTTATACACAAAGGACAGTTAAAAGAAACAAACCAGTTTTTCACTTTTGTTTATCTTTGGTTACTAACCGCTTTCTGGTTTTACTGTTCTGAGCATAAATAACATTAAATAGGACTGTGATTGTTTTCATTTTATGGGCTGTGGTTTTATTAACGTTGACAGGCACATGGTGGAATCGGTCGAATTTCTTATTTTTTTAATAAACCACGTCCACTCTTCTATCTACCCACTCTAATAATCTTGTATATTAGACTCCTCCATCTATTATTCTATTATTCATTTGTTAATTTATTATTATTTTACTGATCCATATCATATTGTTAATTAGAGAGGTATCAATCTAATGCTACTAGCATTAGGTTGATACCTCTAAAACTAGACAAGTTGGTAAGTAGAACAAAATACATACTAGCAAAAAATAAATGATACGAACGCTACTATTTTCTGAATTATTTCATGAGTTATTGTTTAGACTATTCTCAAATTATTATATATTTTATATCAATTAGACCATAAAATGTTGTTATGTATGTTGAGTAAAAAAAATAAATATGTCTACTGTGAATAAAAGATTACAGAAGTTCAACATCATCATCTCAGCCGAAACACAGCTACTGCTGGACCTAGGTCACCCCCCAAGGCTCTCCGCAACAACTGATCTTGTGCTGCCCACAAAAGGTTAAAACAGCAACACTTTTTTACTTTCCTTTATATTATATTTTACACAGAAAACCACCAAATTCTAAAACAAAGGTTGGCAGATCATACAAAAATGCGCTGCTACTTTGCGAGTAGGTGTTTATTTTTTTTTTAATTAACTACGTTATTTAATTACAGCTTTAATTAACACCACTACAGTATAAAAAAAGTACAGACATAACTACATGAAGAATTACAATTCGTATAACAATAGGCAGTCTTGTCGCTTACGGCGATCTCTTCCAGATCTTTTTACGGATATTGTGTAATGTGATTTAAGTACTCTAAGGTGTACCTGAGTTAGAAATAATCTAAGTAGTCCTACTAATATTATAAACGTGCAAAAGCTCTCGTTAAAAACTTGAAATGGATTTTAATGAAACTTTAAAGTAACATAAGAACACATGTTGCGTAACACACACCAATGACAGTAACATTGACATTGTCAAGCAGTCATCTGTAACTTGCATTTTGAAACCTTGCAGAGCTTTAGCTTGTCTTATTGCTTCAGGCAAGTTGTTCCACAGTCATACGAATAAAGCTAATAAAAGCGTGTCAAGAAATAAATTTTAGGATGTCCTTAACATAGTAATAATATTTTCGGACATTTGACTCATGACGCCATCTAGTAACAAATTAGGCAGAGCTTGTATTGTTAGATTGCCTGATAGGACACCTTATACTTACATACCGACGCTCTTCGAAAATACAAACACATATATATAGAAAACACTCAAATTCTAAAACAATTATTTACAGACAGATCATGCAAACATTTGGTCCGACCCAGTCGATAAATATTTACTAATCTTACTAGTGAAACAGATTCTTAATAGATTTAACAACGCAAATTGATGGAAGTACTCATATTGAGAGGAAATTATATTATTACTTTTCTTTGAGATTCACAGTGTATCAGTAACGATATATTAGATAAATAAAGGCTTACCGGTGTCTCTGTCTTGGATACCAGCCTCTTGGCGGTCCACCAAGCCGCAGTAAATCTGCTCCAGTGCAAACACCGGCTGCACCCATTACGGATCCACGCCCGTAGCCGCCCAGGGTCACTGCACTCCCTATATAAAAATGAACAAATTGCAATAAAAAAATTAAAAGCCACTTTTGCTTATGTTTAATCTCCATAAACTAAATAAAGATGCTATTCGGCCTCTTTAAATGTTAAATAACTGGTAACTTGTTTAGACATGATGGACAGATTTTGAACTATTGAAAAGGTTTTAATCAATAAGCTCCTATACGATGCCGATGGGCTGCTGTGCCGCAACTCATTTATTTTATAAGTCCTAATAAAATATTTTAATCAGGCACATTTCACTCATGAGGTACTGAATGAAATCATAGACAAAACTTCTTATTTATGTTAATTAAATTTATGCACCAATTAACGCCCAGGACATTCTCTTCTAGTCGTCCTTCGGGTGATGTAGGAATCTTATAAAACAGGTGTGGAGAGGTTGCATACATATGAAGTTAGTAAAAAGGTACAAAAATCAAAACATATTCAAACATATATATACATACCTATTAATAACAACAAATACACACATACATATACATACATATTGAACTATATATAAAAATATACACTACAAGATCGACATATATAAATATTATGTTTATAACCTATGAATAATGAAAACGTAATGATGCTATGGATTAGATAGTTCTGTTTGAGAAGGAGATCATGTAGTTTTCTTTTGAATGTATGGATGTCGGTTAATGGACGTTCTGAGTTTGAGCAGGAGCGCATACCAGCTTGTACTACTTGAACCAAGAACGAACAGTTTACTAAGTCCTAGTTATGAGAGAGACATGCGATATAATTACTGGCCGAATAAAGAAGTCTGGCCTTAGCACTACTCAAAGAATGTAAACAATCTCATCAATTACATGGATTAGGTGCATGGAGGAAAGTAGGTAAAAAGTATTGTAAACAATACAGAAATAATGCTTCATATTTCATCGAAATCATGTTAAATTAAAAAAAAACTACTTAGGTCCACCACTTACGATACTGATAAAGTCCCTGGTAGACTATATTGAATTTACCTGGCAGATAACTACAGATTTCGGTTACACCATGTCTCAGAGACAAAAATGTCAGATAACCATATGAGTAGCAGCAACCATTATCTATTTTATTGTATAGTTTTTGTGTCAGATAACCATCTGCAACTTTATTAGGAACTGGAGAAACTGCTCTTAAGAATTATTAATTATTAGATACTACCTGGTGATGAAGTTCAGACCATAACATAATAATATAATTTTTCATGTGTTTTGCTTGTTTTTATATTGAAGTTTTTGAGGATGTGTATTTATTGAATTTTTATTTTACAAATACTTATCTTCACGTTTTGTTCATTATAATATTATAATTCAAGAGTAACTCGCTCTGTCTATTACGCTTCACGGCTAAACCACAGCACCGACTACAATACTTTGATTCTTGAGGAAGGACAGTCGTTACCGTAGGAGACCCACGCTTTAACATGAATGGGCCCGGTCGACCGGTGTGATACCACTGCCTCACAGAAAACCGATGTGAAACAGCGCTTGCGCTGTATTTCACGGGCCGTCACCTCACCGGGCGATTGCGGCGGGGTGCTGTATTGGAATCGGACCGAATTAAACCTCACGGTGTGTCTGGGAAAGGAGGGATCCGGGAACTGCTGTTATTAAGACATCCGAACCCAAGGATACCGGAGGCCCATAAATGGCATCGCTGATGCGATTGCAAGTATCAGTCGATTAGGTTAAGGAGAGGAAAAATTTAAAAAGCAAACCATATTGCGCTAGTTTATACATATGAAAGGATAATATTTGATATTTGAGTTTTTCTTTTTCAAAAGGAAATATTGTTGCGTAATATAGTAAAGAAAATAATGTTTACCTATAGACTGCATTGATGTCATGGTGTTATTTCTTGGTGGTCCAGTTGAGTTACGAGGTGGGGTGCGAGGCACGTCACAACCTCGGGCAAATACTGGTGTTTCAGGTAAACTTGCGGATGTCTGTAGGGGGCCACGGCCTGCAGCAGCAGCTGCTTCTCGACTTTGGCGCTGGAGTGTTCGTCGTCGAGCGCCACTTGCACCTATATCTGTAATACAAACAATTAAAAGTTTTAAAAGACTATAACCCGACATTGTGTAAAAATTTCGATGAAATTAATATAGTCTATGTCAACCGGGCCATTATCACGAATCCAATAACATCTTATTCATTAAAACCCGTTCAGCTGCTTCAAGCTACGGTGGAACATACAAACATAATTATATAGTCTGCCAAATCTGTTTCTCTTCGTTTCAATTTTTTTTTTACAAAAAAAAATTCACGCATTAAGAATTTCAAATATAAAAAAAAGCCAGTTGCGGGGTACTTAACAAACATACATGAAACGGACACAAAGAACACCCGTACTCAGAACAACAATTTGTGGATCACACAAAGTTCAAATCAAATGGGACAACAATCCCATGTAGGATTTGAACCCACAACATTTGGCGCAGTAGGAAGTGGCGTCGCGACCACTTTAGCCACTTTTTTTTTCACGTTTGAAAGCCCCCTCGCGCCTTCATCCCACCGAGGCTTGCGGCGGGGTGGTGAGTCAGAATCGAACCGACTAAAACCACACGGTGTGCCACTATGCACCTGTGACGGGACTGATCCGGGAAGCGTTTTCTTACGCCATCCGGACCCCTCCCAGATACCACTTTAGCTACTTTTTTTTTTATACTTGGTGGAATGCCTTTACGCACTTCGCTCCCCCCCCACGGGGACGGGAGGTTCGCTTTGTGTGGGACTCCTGACTG
Source organism: Hyphantria cunea (assembly GCA_003709505.1). Taxonomy (NCBI): domain Eukaryota; kingdom Metazoa; phylum Arthropoda; class Insecta; order Lepidoptera; family Erebidae; genus Hyphantria; species Hyphantria cunea. The sequence continues at coordinate 530,983 of PKRV01000209.1, read as the reverse complement.
ACACCAGCCAGACTACCCACTAAACCATCANACTTCGCTCCCCCCCCACGGGGACGGGAGGTTCGCTTTGTGTGGGACTCCTGACTGACACCAGCCAGACTACCCACTAAACCATCACGGTGTGCCACTCTGCGCCTGAGACGTGAGAGATTCGGGAACCGCTTTCTTACGCCATCCGGACCCACCACTTTAGCTACTAGGCCAACCATGCAGTCTATAGAAGTCTTTAAAAAGAATGGGTTTCCGGGCAAAAAGGAATGTTAATTTACACACTAGTTTAAAGAGAAATTTTCTTCCGGCACTTTGCCCGTCGTGGTCTTTGAAAAAAGAAAGCAAGTAGCATGACAGATTCCAATTGGAAAATATTAAACCAAGAATACTTATAGTATCTTTTCTTATTTTGCAGTCTAGTCCATAGGATAAAGTATACATAAGTATGCTGTATACTTTTAAATATACTTTTTACTGTTTTTAGACTTTTACGACTTTTACACAACTGATCGATTACAAGTCGGTAGGTGTACAAAAATTTTGTGCCCAGACAAATTAAATTATGTCATTTTTTTTTGTAAATAGTACTCGTCCCTACTACTACGGTAAGAAAATAGGAATTGCAGCGTTAGGCACCATAACAAGTAGGGTTTATGTTGATGTATAGAAAGTACTTTTATCTCATTTTATCGTTCTCTTTTTACATTAATTTCAGTTGCAAATATATGGTAGCGAATGCGACTGCTGTGCAAGAGGTCTCGGGTTCGATTCCTGAGTCGGGCCAAATGTTTGTATGATCTGCAAATATTTGTTTCGGAGTTTGGGTGTTTTCTATGTATAATATGTATGTATTTACAAAAAAAAGTATATAATTATTAATATCAGCTATCTAGTAACCATAGTACAAGCTCTGCTTAGTTTGGGACTAGATGGCGTTGTGTGTTAAAATGTCTGAACATATTTGTCTGAACATAGATATCATGTAGGCACACATTATAATTGCTTTCCTGATAAAAGATTTTATCTTGCGCGCACTGGCATTGCTTAGTGTATTATTAAAAGATATTAATAAGAGAAGGATACAAAAGTAAAGGAAGGTTCAAGAAATTAATTCATGTCCAGCAGATAAAAATAGAAAATAAAAATACTACACTAATACAGTAGGATACTGTAAGAGCTTTCATATACGAGTAAAATGATTACAGAGATTCATAAATATTAGAACTGTACAGTGCCATCATACAATATTTACTTTAATTATTATATTAGCCGGTCAAGTCTTTAGACGAACTGATGGTTCTCTCGTGGTTGACAGCCGATGGATGCGGACTGTCCAAGTCTAGGATGGCTTGCGCTCCTTGGGGGAGATCTTGTGGAGTAGACGGTAATAGGTTTTGAAATATGCAGTATTTATGTAAATACGAGATATGCAACATACCTGTGGGTAAAGTGCGTCTGTCTGTTGAACCACTTTTGAAATTAGTGCTATTTCTCCTGTTTTTATTGTAGCTGGTTTCCATTGACCGCGTCTTTAGACTGTTTGTAGTATCACGGTGCGGTGGCACGGCAGGGGGTTCCGAAGGCCTAAAAATATTATTTTTATGTTTTAATAGTATTTTGTTCTGTTTTTTTTTTTATTTTTAAAATACTTTAGTTATAATATAGTACCTTCTTCTGGACTCCAACGTCGGTGTCGGTAGAGTATCAGCTTTCTTCAAATGTCTTTTCTCTGAATGTTGCACTATTTCTGTGTATTCATCGTCTACTTCTTGGACAGGTGAAGGAGGTAGGGGAGGGAATTTAGGTGATTCGGGCGTTTGTGGTAAAGGACCCATTTCATGAGAAAGGATAGGCGATGGGGGAAGTGGTGGATGTCTATATGAATGTTCTACAATCTGAACATTTAATGGGAAATCCCCGCCGCTTGACACAGCCGAGTCAGATGAAGAGGGTTGTCGCATCAAGCTAACTGGTACGTCTTTAGCACTAGTAGACTTGTGCATACTATTCGATCGTTTTGATCGATCACGTCTGTCAATTGATCGTTGGTTCTGTATTTCATTGTGACTCGATGATTTCTGGATATCATGTCTCTTTTGTCTCTCTCTAGAACTATACCGGAAATTGTTTTCTAATATGTCTTTAGATACATCATCACAGTATTCATCCTTATGGATATTCCAGTCTTTAGGTATATATGGGGTAAAATGTTTTTGGTCCCGTCCTTGACTTAATATAGCGCTAATATTGTTTTCAATTTTGCGGAGTGGTGAGGTATCACCACTGGAGCCCGGGTCGCCACTTTCCTGGTCCTCCTCCTCTTCGACAGTGGTAATAAGTGCTTGACGACTTGCACTGTTGCCTTCTCCGTCCGCTCCGAGGCTTGGTAAAGAAACTACTCTTACTATGTTAGGAAGCACAGTGGTCAGTTCATTAACGGTCTCGTTGCATTCAATCTGTGGTGCCTCCTCAACTTTTCCTTCTTTTATTAATGATTGAAAATTATCAAAAGTTGACGAATATTTCTTAAAATCCGTAAATCTATTTTGTGGCGATAGTTTATTCTGAACCTTTGACGTATGTGCGTTTATCTCACCGTGTGTTTTTCTACTCTTAGGGCTATGACCAAAATATTCTTGGGCAATATACCTATCTTGCCCGTTGTTGAGATCTAAACTAAGTCGCGATTTCGGTGACGTCATTTCTTTGCTCAGTCTGGAATTTGGTGTACAGAGATCTATACTATATCTAGAATTTGGAGTGTTGAGTTCACGACTTAGACGCGAGTTTAAGTCTACACTGTATCGAGATTGTGGCAAGCTTAAATCCGAGCTTGGTCTCGAGTTGTATGAACCAACTGATCCAGATCCACTGATTGATATGCTCGATCCATCTATCGACTTATCAGTATCCACATTTCTGTTCAAACTATGACTATGGATAATATTGCTGGTGGGTGACTTGTTATTTGTGTTTTTATTAAAGCTTGGTAGTTGTTTACGGCTTTTGCCTTTACGAATGACGTATGTACCAGATGCTAGATCCTGCAACCGCCGCCCATCGGGCTCAACGTCGGAAGCCGGTGATGCAAGAGTTTCACAATGCGTCAGCGGTGGTGGTGGTGGCCAGTACTCATCGCCCCAGTCATCATCTACTCTTTGCGGTATAGAACTTGTACTTGAATGCGATTGATCTCCAGACTTTCTTCTTCGTCGGCCTATTACCTGTAAATATACAAAAAAATATGATTGTACGAGTACAATAAATTGGTTACCGAAAAGAAATAAAATAATAGTACTCTGTTTTGTATTTTACTGATTATAAATTATGTACATAATGGCGAAAACGCTATTCACTCCTTATAGTTCTCTAAAGACAAAGATAAATAGCTTAAAATTTTGTGTAAGTTAAGATTTAATTTTTTACTTAATTTAATTTTTAATTTTTCCAGCTTATAATTTTTGCTTATATTTTTTTATTTAAAGTCTAAATAAGAATACTAATAATACTACAGTGACTTTGTAGCTAATTAACTAGATTTTGATTTTAATAAAAAAAAATAACTAAAAATTTTACTTTCTCAGTTAAAAGACACGATTTGCTTAAATATCAGTTATCCATTAACGTCTACTTGAGTAACGACTGTTTGAGAAAGTTTAAACGCTCCTTATAAAATTGAAAATAAATATATTTTTATCACTTATTTCAATCGATTTGAATAAATATCGACCAAACAACACCAGGCACGCGTATTGGACATCCCTTTTTGGTTACTTCGTGCTTATTGGTTTCTTTGAGTGTACATGCACCAAAGTTCGCAGAGCCTATGTTCAGATCCGCCAAGATACGTCGGCCGTATAGTAGTGTAATTTAATAATAAGTCCGTATAGTGAATTAATACGCATGTGTTAATTGTTTCTAAAAAAATCAAGACAAGTCTCTTCTTTTGATATATACAGAAAAAAACTAACCTTTGTGCTGCCTGGGGTAAGCAAAGGATCATCACCATCGAGTGAAACTTCCCAAGCTATCGAATTTCGTTTCGAAGGTGTTGTAACTACTGGTGGTGGTGGAGGAAATGCGTCCTCCAGTGAATCGTCCGAAAAATGTTCTTCGTCGTTACTTTTACTCGAACTTCTTCTCTTGCCATGCACCACCACATCCTCCGAAGAACCTCTACACACTTCTCTATGTCTCTCCATAGAACCAGCGAGAGTTCGCGGAGGTAATTTACCTTTTGGCGACAACATTTCTCCATCTGATCTACTATCGCGTTTCATACTGGTTTTCTTCTCTGAGCTTTTTGTATTAGGGGGTGATAGTTTTTGTAAAGTGTATGTAGGTGAATGCAACTGCTTACTGTATTGTATATTTGGGCCCGGGTATATGGTGACTGGGTGTTCATTGTATGGTTTGTCTGTAAACTCTGATGAAAATCCCATAAAGGGAAACATCGGTGGGTTTTCTATACTCGGTGATTTTTTTAGGTTGGAAGGTGGTGGATTTTGTCGAGGTGGTAGCCAAGTGGGGGCTGTGTCGTGCTGCGGCGGACGAGCTCCATGTTGCAGTGATGCGAACCTGTACGGAGGTACCGGAGGCTGCTGGAGTTGAAAATTATTTCCTTCGTTCTCTTTATCCCAACCGTAAGGACGTTGATGTCTTGTTTTTGGCTGAAATGAAGTATTGCAGTCTGTTAGTTATATTACAGATTAAAAGAGAAGAATGAAAAATTGTTTCTTTGTCAGCTAAACTTTTAAAGAATAACAGTAAAAGCAAAATCATGTTTTTTATACAGCTTTAGAGCCTAGCGAATTTCAGTAGTATTAGTAGTAATTACTAGTTCCGCATCGCGCAACAAAAAATATATAACTAATTTGTGATATGCATATATGTAACTTCCCTAAAATTTCCTTTGTCCGTTTCGCTTCGCTTAATCTGTTTATAAAACTGTCTACTAACTTTGTGTTGAGTTTATAGAGAATTGTATATATATACGCCATTGAAATTACATGGCTTGAAAAAATAACCAAATAAATTGTACACATACACACTTGTGATCACATTTAACTTCATTAAACTATTTTGACTGGGATACTAACGAATGTCGTTTGTGTGGCTGTCGTGATTCCGTTGACACTGATGATGGAGTCCAATCGCTCTTCTGCTTCACGCTGCTCTACTGACGTTGTTCGCTTCGCTGAATTCGCTGGCGATACCCTGGAAAGAGTACAAAGAATGTAATTATATCTCTATATGTATATAACCATTACTAAAAAAGTGTTATTTATTTCATATCATTATGGATAAAATAGTATATGCTTCACATTTCTTACCTAAAGCCTATGCATAACTCCAAAAAAAACTAACTCTAAAAATTTAGAAAAGAGGTCAAGGTATTACATACACTGAATAACAATTATTGTACAAAAACTAAAGTTTGTAGAAAAATGTATAAATATGATACACATTTACTTTAATTTTGTAAACACACCAAAAACTCCGAGAAAAACATTTACAGATCTTACAATCACTTGCTTCGACCTGGGAATCGAACCTCAGACCTCAAGCACAACAGTCGCTACACTACAGTACGCTAACACTACACCACTGCGGAAGATGATAACTAACGAGCAGATGGGTCGTTTGATGTCAAGTAACTACCGCTGTAAAACCTGCTACTCAAGACTTATAAGTACGTTACTGTGCTTTGAATCCCCCATAGAGTCAGGAGAAGAGGGCTTTGGGATCCTGTAACCTCATTCAACGAAAGAATTGGTTTAAACCAGTTTTCTGAGAGTCCGTGATATCACTCCGTGCAAGTCAGCCTATTTATGCCGAAACATGCCTCTCCCAAGTTATAACATTAAGGTTCACTCTAGTCGTCTTATAAATTAAACTAATTAATTATATTTATCATCATCGAAAGCTTTTAATTCTTCACTGCTGGACATAGAAATCTCCTTAAAAAGGAGGTTTTGGCTTTCTATATTCAAATGTATATTTTTAAGTACGAAAGTAGAATAGCCGCCCCACGCAAACTCATCTGCGTCTCCAGTCTCCTGCCCGTAGCGTAACTTAAAGTAATATAAAGCGTGAACAAATTTGTATTCCACAAAACTGGTTATAGTGATTCAACCTTAAAAGATACACATTTGTTGCCGCGGCTCTTTTTGTAGGACTTTTAAAGAGGAATAATTCTTTCATACATTTATTTTTGCAAAACTCTAACCGTTTACACAGCACACAATGGAAGATTTCTTATGGAATAATTTTTCCTAGTTTTTGTATCATTTTTTATTGATACTCCGCTCTTTTTGGTCGTAGCTCGTAGTCGTATCTCGATTACTGGGCTATCTAACACTGACATAATTTTTGAACAGGACCAGTACTTCTTAAGGTTAGCGCCTTCAACCAAGCAAATAAACTCTTCAGCTTAGATAATGGTTATTTACTTGGGCAGTAGTGTAGAGATGATTCTTTCTGCCTCCTCAGGGGGCGGTGGCGAATGAGGTGATGGTGGGTCCGGGGGCGAAGGTTCTTCGCGTTCCTCTGTCGGACGGAAACCCAGGGCGAATTTCGCTCTGAAACAGTAAACGAAGACTTTTTAAGAAATTAGGCTATTATTGTTTTTGTTGATGATAATCATCATTGTTTCGTTTATTTTTTATTTTCGGTTTAAATATTAAGACATGACATGACATGACTTTCTGTATCCGTAAGGTTTTTTCAGATGTTATTATTCAGTTCAATTCTAGTTAGTACAAGACCTGCATAATTCGGGACGAAGCTTATAGGTTCCTTTCGCAAAAAGTTATTATAAAGTTCCGTCCTCAATTACATACACTTAGTGTAGTTTTCGTCTAGAATTATTTTATTAAAGAGTAGTTTAAAGAATGAAAAAATCTATACTCAAAATATTTTTATATATAAAACTTTAATTACTAGATTTTTTAAAATCGTTTTTAGTTAAAAACTAATTTTTTTTTTAATAGAACGAACCTCCTGCCGTTCATGCTCATATAGCCATCGTCTTCGGAGGTGTGTCCTGCAAGTGGCGAGTCGTCGTCGGTTGCGGGTGTGGCAGGTGTGGCTGGGGTCGCCGGTGTGGCTGGAGTAGGCGGCGCTCGCGCCTCTAAGGACCGAGGTTCTCCCTCGTCGTATTCGCTTAACACCTGGTCCAACAACTCCAACGAACGCTGTACATCGTCACACCCGCTGGAAATAATAAAGAGAAACATTAAGCTAAGATAAACATAACTAAATGAAATATATTATTCTGATTGCGTCCTATAATCAAAATTATTTTCATATCATTATCATCAATAGAATGATTTCCACATAAATGGGATAAATAGAGAAGGTGTAGAATAATTTTAAGGTAATGGAGCCATGCAGATTTCATCACGAACCGGCCGCCTCAACCCGGGCAGAGCTACCCTTGCATAGAAGATCAACCCAAAATGACAGCATTCGTGCTGTATGTTTAGTTGGTGAGTCCGAGACCGAAGGCCCAATGATGTATAAGGATTATTAGGCCGCCATGGTGCGGGCCACTATACTTCATTGTTGCATTGTCTGCATTTGCAATGAGTATGGTGACGACCCTTTTGGATTCTGCATATGTTTTCCATCAGGCAGAGTAGGGTCATTTTGGCAGACCCATACATAAAAACAACAAACTCCTTATTCTTAATCCGTCACCATACCGATCAAATAAATCAACATACCAACCGATGAAATGAAAAATAAAACAAAAATAACTATTTGGCTTAACAAAAGGTTCAGTTGAATTTAGAAATTAACGACCTACTAGCGCAAATTATGCCACGGTGTCTGTGTAAATATATACATCGTATATACTAAAACAAATATTTTGAGAAATAAAGAATGGTAGACAAACTCTTTAAGAAATCGCAATGGTTAATAGAAATCGAGTTGAATAACTACATTACATAGGAGAGTGAACCCAATTTGCAACCGTGCAATTTCCGTGATGGTTTTCTAGTTGGGTTGTCATACTAAATAAATCAGTATAATAAGCAGCGGCGAGCGAGGTCGCACCGGCCAATTCGCCGAGATAATGGTAAATTGAACTCATTTCCTTCACGAGCCACAGATTCGCCTCTTGCCAGTGCCCTCACTACACCATTAGAACCGTATTAGCTGAACCCAACATTCTTACATCTACGTATCAATCAACTCTGACATTATATTTAATAGGGTATTAAACTACATATATTATAATAGTCTTATACATTTTTTTATTATATGAATGTAATTATTCAACATATTTTCGGCAAGAAAGAGCTGAAAATTTTTAGTAATGTTCGTAATTTTAGAAATAATGTTTGTAATATTAAAATAGTTTTTGTTTCTGCAAAAATGTCGAAATAATTTTGTAAGTATCATCATAATACGCCAATATAAAACTGAGTAGATTCAAAATTTAGTTGTTATATTTCGAATATATTATCCTCCCATATTTTAATGTAATGTTATTATTGATTATTAAACCAATTATTCCCAAACTTATCACCACAAAATTCAATTGTTGTATGTGCTAAACTACTGAATACATTTTCAATTTAATCGTAATAATTAATAAATACATCGGCGGACTTAATGCTCAAGGCATTCTTTACCAGTCAACCGTTGGATAGTGTAGAAATCTTGTGAGGTGGGCGCATATAAGTTACGTATTAAAATAACTGATAAACATTATAGAGCATTACATACATGACTTTTATCAATAAGATCAGTGACTCATTTTAGATTCGGCAAAATAATTTAAACTTTTATTGCCGTCATTAGCGAATAAGGAAAATTGATCCTGAAAAAAATGATAACATATTTTATGAGTGGAAACATGTAAGTGAACTTTAATACCATTAATCACTTTTTTAATTTCATAAAAGTCTGTTTTAATTTTACATAGACACCTAAAAGAGCATGGTCTCAATTTAATCTAACATTACAGTATCATTCGTGGGGAAACTATTTGTTTATGAAAACTATATTTTATTTGCATTAGCAATGAAAATCTTTTTAAATTATGAGTCACAATTTGTACTGACATTTACTTTAGGTGGGTACTTTCATTTTATCCCTTATTCGCTTATTGGTCTACGCTGTCAAAGGTCAAGGCAAGTTGTGAAATGACCTGCCTTGGGACGTAGGCTATGCTCTGAGAATTGTTTTGTATAAAATTGATTCCATACTAGCTGATAACTTTCTGTCCAATTTATTATTTAAAAAGTCGTATCAATGGCGTAGGAAAGTGCTCCTAGCGGAAAGCACAAAGCAACCCTTTTGACAAGAGTGCTCTTTCGCCATCTCTCGATACGCCCTCACCGAGTGCCAGGGGCCGGGGCATGCTCTTATTGCTCAATAAGCTCCACTATACTGTTTAAAATATAAGTATCTTTGTTGGAAAATTTTTAGCACAGTAATCAGTTTTAAATTTGTTTGCCAATGTATGTACAGATTATAAAATATTGTAAACTGATAAGGTATAAAATCAGACATTGATCGGCACCTAATTTATTTAGGTAAACATTTAGCGCAAATTTAAAAGCTTTCAAGATAAAGTGATTGAAGCAGGCCTGAGGCAGGCTTTTTGCAGATGTCTTGTTATGAATTCTTGACACGGAAAATCCAATATTTTGTAAAATCGCCGCTATCTCGATAAGCTTGTCACCTCCGGCGATCTTTGTCTTCGATAGAGAGGTTCATTAGTGTTCAGCTCACTAATGATCTCCTTTGCACAGTCAACCAAAAGGACACCAACAATCGAGTAGATTTACATTTGATTACATTTGAAAACAATTTATTGGTTTAATGTTTAAGCCACAGTATGGTTTTGGATACGGAGGCGTGAGACTGGGGATTGTATTTTTGCGGATACGTATCCCACTACAGTTTATTTCATAGAAACATGAGATTTTTCTTTTAATTTCATGTTGATTTTTCGATTTTTCGTGTTTTATTTAACGTTCGTTATGATCACATAACTTAAACATGAAACAGGATTTAATTATAATTCGTCAACATAAAAAAATTGCCAAAAAACAGTCACTCGCTAGCATGAAAGTAGTTTTCTATTTCATTATCATCAATAACAAAATATATTAGCTGTTGGTAGCAAATTCATGCAAGCGTAGAGGAGATATTTACAGGCAACAATATCAGTCCTGCATTCAACGCGTGGAAGCCTACTTGCCGATGTTCAGTAGACTTACGGCTTGCTGGTGTGCGTGTAGATATCGCATATTGCATTGTATCGCTCAGGCTGCCACAAAGCAGAGCACTCAGCATGAGTGCCGCGCCGAGCGCGTGCCTGCTTTTGTTTTACTTCACCCACACTCCTCCGTTTTCGAAAGTTTTAAGGGGAACTTCAAATTGTGTTTCTCCTTTTAACCGAAGCTGGTTTGCGTTGATTAGTTGAATAAAGTCTGTAGTTTGTATTTTATTTGTTCAGAGTTACATTGTTTTTTTTTTTTAAAATGTATATCTATTGTTGTAAAACAGTATGTATGTATAAATAAATTTAAAAAGTTTAAAGAAAAAATTCAAGTTGAGACGATCGATGTATGATAAAGTCTTCTTAAGGTTAAGGTTATATTTTGATATGACAAGGCAGGTACTGTTTATGCGGAAATGAGTGCAGCGAGGTGGAAGCGCAAAGCAACCCTGTAGTGTTCCCCCCGCGGCAGTATCGCGGATCACGGCACCCTAGGGCGTCGACCCCGCGTTTGTGCGCCGTTCCATGCTTCACACAATATCAACTCAACGACGGCTTCGTCGGCCTGTCGCCAGCTAAGTCCCACTATGGAAAATCACTCAAAGATCAATGAATTCTGAATGTGCTGACTCCGAATGAACTATGAATATAATAGAAGAGCAAAAGCCTGAATCTGATTTCATTGCGATATTGCCTATTTTTCCCTAATATTTTTGTACTCTTTCGAGTACATACATCCCTTTTCGACTTCAACTATCAAATAGTTAGTTTAGTAGTTAATAGAATACCCAGCTGTGCTGTTAGTAATACTATTTTTTATTGTATAATGTAATAAAATAATACATTGCTTTTTACTGTTAATAAAAAGTATATCGATAACAAGTCACCTAACATTAGACTTGGAGATTGTAAAAAAAAACTGACGGAATAAAAATCAGAGCATTTTTACGTGACAAGAATGATTTTGATTTTCAATAAATGGTCGCAATCAAAGGAAATCTTTTAACCTTGTTGAAAGTGATTCATGAGAGGCTTCGCTATCCTCAATATTAAATTACAAATACAAAATTTTAAAGGTTCTATAAAGATATGTAAGGTACATGTAAGGTACCACATTATTGTATAATCTAAAGAAAAAAATACAACATGATCGACAATGTGTAAAATAGATTTAGGAAATCAAAGTGCAATCTACTTCTACGTTCTAAGTTAATTTAAATCATAAAATTATACTGCAAATTTACTACAAGGGAACGAAAAACGTAAAAATAACACAACATAAAAACGCGCAAACCAGCTAACATGGATTGCCTATACAGCATACACTGTCTGAATATCGTTGGACGGAATGAAATGAAAGCCCATTCGTATTAGTGAAGTATTGCTTTACAATGAAAAACTTCTAAAGTTTATCGATTGTTTTCTATCGAATTACATAGTATCGACTATAATATTGGACAATTTTAAAATATTTTTGATAACGAAAAACATAACTTATTTTATGTGAAAATGACATAGATTCGTATACTATACAAGTTACCGGAGGTTATCGGAGGTTCGAAATTTAACAGTACTATCGATGTGTCAATGTCAAAAAGCTCCAAATTCTAAATTATGAAGTGTGTAAAAGTGGAAGCACTTTTAGTAAAAAAAAAAAATAAACAGAAGAATCATACTGAGCTGCAGTTCGAAGTTTAAAATGGTGAAATCTGAGAAAGTTTAAGCTAAGATGTGAAAACTTAAAAGTTTTTCATTGCGGACATAATTGAACTAGTTGTTAAAGTGCACAGAGCCTAGCCAATTAGTTGGTTAAAACTTTTGTTGATAACGCTCCCCTTGGAATTTACACGTAGAAACTTCTCGAAGTAGACAAATGAACAGAACAAGGAATAAAAACATTTAGAACCTGAAGAAATGAAATCTAGGTTTAAGATCAAGAGGATGTTTAAGAATTATTTAGTTATGATTCTTGTATAATGGACGAGTAGCAAACTTGCAAATACGCTATTAACACTGCACTGGAGTAAATGTTTGTGGTGTTACAGTTCGCGTGTACCTATATGTTACAATTATCCTGGTCATGTGCGTATGGTGGAGTTTGCTATATAAAAATAGGTAAGTCTCCGAACAACAACTACAAAATGATAAATTATAATTATTAATGCATCACTTTACTTGAATTAAAGTTGTTTTCTTTTTTATCGTTCAATTAGGTATTCTTCTTAACGTAATGCCCTGAGACAAATCTAATAATAAAATTTAATCTTCATAAACCTCATTAGCCCGTCTGCAGCGTAATACCCAGTCTGGCATACTAATCACCCATGTTAATTCTGTACTGTCTAAATATAATCTAGTATTTTGATCTTAAGCGAGTGTTAAGTCATTTATAGTCAGGTAAAAGTTTATGGAGGTTTTTTTCTAGGAAGTAATAAAATGAGGCGTGAATGGTAAATTTTATAGTTTTATACATTTGGTGTTGACCGTTAATTTATTCACAGTTCTTTTGGCGACCGAAAACGTAAAATACATTTTCATTGTAGAAACAGTTACAATCTTACTTCTGGTACATGTATATGTATGATACGTACAGAAACAATTATTTTATTTTAAATCTAAATAGTTCATAAATTTAATGTTTTTTATTTGATCTTTATTCAAAGACGGACGTAATGATACTGAATGTTCTAATACATTTATTTACATAAGATACTCGTCTTTACTAAGGATGATAAATGATATTAAAAAGTATAAAGCTTTAAAATTTCAGCAAAACCAAACCGCTAGAAACTTAACGCTATGTAAACATTATTGGACGTTTGACTTGTAGCGAAAAATCCTCGGCATCCACGTTGTGTGGGAAGGAAGGGTTGAGGACATGCCAATAAGCGGTACGAGCGCACCAACACCTCCCTCAAACAAGCCCCGGAAGCAATTCCACTCCTCCGTGTATGCTGTAAGGTTGACATTACAAATCAGCTTTTACTATTATCGGCTGCACCGACTTAAAGCAATTTTGTGAGTCAATATTGAACTTTTCAACTCATGGGAGCAATGTATTCTCACTTAAATAGTCAAGTTTACTCAACAAACCCATTTACGTATCTACTTATTTAGCTTTCTAAGGCAACTTGTGTTATTTTATTTCAAAATTGTTTATTAATCAAAGTTCTTCTCTGTACTATAGATCTAAACTAACATATTTTCTTAGCGTAAAGGTCTATACATTCTTCGAGGATCATTTTAATTTATCTCCTATCATTTTAGACATGACCGTTATAACCTAGGTATACATTTATGATAGTTAGTACTTAGTACGGTATCAATATCTATAATTGACAGTCCGACTGACTAAGCCTATAGTACTGCTTGTAGTTGTGCTGCAGGAGTAAGATATACAGTCGAATTGTTTCGGTATAATTGTCAGGGTGATAAAAATATTATGTTCACGAAAAGATAAATAACGTATATGCATAATGTCACGCACGTAAAGGGGCAGGCAGAGACAATTGATTCTGCCACACTTCTTTATTTCGTCCACATTTATTAATTCACAAGGCCCTTCTTTAGTACATAAAGTTAGTCGGTAAATGTTCGTCGTTTACTATTTCTCCCAAAACTACCAAACGCATTCGTTCTATAAATTCCTTTCGTGTAAGATAAAAAAATATATTGCAAAAGCTAAACTACACATACGGATAATTATATTCGCCAAGAAAAAGTTGTTTGTGTGTTGTACTTATACCTTACTATGATACTGCAGATCTGTCAAAGCGAGAATTGATTACAGCAAGTAGCGTAGGATTGCGGTGTTAATTAAGCAATTAGGTCTCGTCAGCGGCCGCAACCAACTCAGCCTACTAAGACTTTCCTCGTTAAGATATTAAGACGTCCAATAGCCACCCCCGTCCCCTATTAACAAACGTACAGACCTTCGAGCTAAGGCCCAATAAATCTTAAGATTTTGTCCCTTTGAGGATTGCAAGTTTTTTTTAATATTTTTTTAGTAGATAAACAAAGTGTTCGGTGCTTTTACCCGAATAGGGCGAGGCCAAAGCAAAGGATAATATTTATGGTAGTGTATATATGTTTGTATGTTCTACCGTAGCTTCTCTCAACCACTGAAGTGATTATAATGGATGAGGTGTCAATAGATTTCGTAAAAATGAACTCGTCAGTTTTTTTATTATGATATGTGTGCAGAGCAATATTGAAATATTATTATAATAATAATATTATTAACTACGTCACTCTATTCACAGAAAATTTTCACAGGCACATAATGGTTGAAGTTTCTGTACAAATTATTATCCAAGTAGAATACGTTGTGACTATAATTATAAAAATAAGCACAAAAATGCAAATTACATTTTAATACGTGATAATAAAATATAGTGCATGTAAAATGAATAAAACCAGTGTAGAATTATTTATTGTTCTCATTACGAAAGCGTTTTTACACGCAACATTTGTGCGACATAAATAGCGGAAGATTTTTTTCCGAACTGCGGGCATCTTCATAAGCAGAATCAAATGGAATATACATTTTGTACGAGATTTTTTACTTCTTTTAAATATAGTAGTTTTATAAATTATTCTACAACTATTCTTATTATTAAACATTTATTATTTTGAGATGTATGTAATATAATTAATTAATTAGGACTTGTATTTCGAATATGACGTCTATTTTTCTTATCAAAGCATATTTTGCATTTTTGTTGTTGACCATATTTACAAATTCGGAACAGAGGGCGTGAGAATGTGGTACACAGCATTTTCATTTTAATTTCGAGGCGGCGAGCAATATTTCAACGAAATAAACGGTCTTTTCGTAATAATTTACTGTACGAGCGCGAAGATTAGTATTTATGGATTTTACTGCTGCGGCGTAATTAGTGGTTATCAAATTATTGCACCCGTTTTTGCTGTTCGCATCACATTTCGAGGGGCAAACCGTTTATGCGAATGTTTTGCCGCCTTATCCGAATACATGGTATGGGGAGTATTTACGTTATTTGGGAAACTATGCGCGTTATCCTCGCACTATATCAGTATATTTTACTTGTGGACTTATCAGTTTCTGGTAAATATTTGTTTACCCAACGAGCAGTATGCAGCGAGATGTTTATGGCATTCTAAATATACACAAAAACAAACACAAACAACCTTCTTCTAAAACGATCAAAATTTTGGTTGTATGTTAGTTTAATGTCTCCTTATTTTTGTACATACTTAAATAACAAATGCGGAACTAACAGTCTCTGCATTTATTATGCTTTCATATCTCAACCACTGAACCAATTAAGATAAATTTTAGTACTTAGATAGACGGAAACTTGAAAAAGAACATAGCTTTTAGCTTAAAAAAAACTTTGAACGGGTTCAATATGAGATGAATTTATAAAACAGATCAATATAACTCAAGTTTAAGGATATAACAAATCGGAATTTTTTTAGTAAAGAAAAACGTTCTTGGGTAGATGAAGACGACAAAAAGTAATGCTGAATGTTCTTCAAAAGAACTGGATTATCCAGTTCTTTTAAGCAAATATTTTACAGGATAACAACACATTTAGTTGATAGTGGCCGCAGATAAAGCTAAGAACCTAGTTTAAACGAGTCTACACTCGAGGGTATGAAATGTAGAGCACGAATAACGGTTGTAAAAATGTGTCAAGTGTGTGGTTAAATGCTTATAAAAATAGGGCTGTATTCTGCTTTTACATTTATGTTATTAGTTTTGCTCGTTCTGTACTGCCTCGTTGGTCTAGTGGTTGAAGTATACGACTGCCAATCAAGAGGTTTCGTGTTCAAATCCCGGGTCGGGCCAAAAGTGTTATTGAGTTTTTCAAGTTATATAAATACTTTATAACAACTCGGAGTTTGGAAGTTAGGGTCTGAACCCCCGTGCCTCGGAGAGCACGTAAAACTGTCGGTCCTGCGCCTGGTCTCTCCCTGATCGTGTCGGTTAACCGTCCCATCGGATTATGAGAGTGAGGGAACAGAGAGTGCACCTGTGTTTGCGCACACACTTGTGCACTATAATATCTCCTGCGTAGTTGGGTGGTCTCCGTTGAGATTGGCCGCCGTGGCCGTAATCGGCTAGGAGAACATCATTAGTTTTAATTTACATGAGTTTTACAGAATATCTCTATTTACTATACGTTTTCACTTTTTGGCGTAACTTTACTTATCCTTTTGTATTTCATAATCGTCTTTCATGTATTATATTTATGATATGAGACGCAATGATCTGGTGAATGAAAGGAGAAATGGAGCGAGAGAGTTATATATGTAGTCTAAGATTGTTTATAATTGGATAATTTCTGTGACAATAAAGTTCAATACAGTATTACATTTTCATCGATAGCAGGTCACGTTCTGAGATAAAGGTGGCCAGGGATACAGTCTGGATTCTAAGTAAGTAAGGAATCTAGTAAAACTGTTTTGAATGTGTATACACTGAAAAAATAACAATCTATCTAACATAGAAATTACAAATTTTGAGAGGGCCCCGAGAAGTTTATTTTAATGATTTGATTTACATACATCATGTTCCTTACATCACGTCGAAGACTCAGAAGTGAAAACATTTATTGAAATTTTATCACAAATATTAAATATTTAAAATACCTATTTAATAGTGTGTGTAATTTAATGACTTATATTACTATCTAGTATAATGTTACTTTTAACTAGAATGTTCTCTAAAACATAATAATATTTGTTTATATTAATGTTAAACAGAAAAGCTTCGTCGAACGACGCAATTTTAATTTTATAACTAAAAAATATAAAATAGTTAAAAAAGTCGCTTACTAAAAGCGAGTAAAGAATAGGTTTACCTACATATAACACAAATTAATTTTCTTTTTTATTTATTTTATTCATACTTTATGCACATGTCATCAGTCGACCTTAGGGCGATCCAGCTAAAACAATGTAGATGCACAGAACTAAAAATATAAGTTGAACTTCTAATTCAATAAACCCTAAAACTATAGATTATACCAATAAGACGAACTTTTAATTAAAATCTTAAACTGTTTAAGCTTAATAAAATAAGAGCTATAAAACATTAGTCAAGTGAAGACGGTGGCAGTTAAGATTGCGTCTGGAGAGTTGCAGGGACTATCGATTTCTGGCTGCGACCAGACGGACGACGCGCCAATGAAAAACTATGCTTTTTGTTAGTTCAACTCCCGAACGAACTCATCCGTATTTGTAAATTGACAAACTTTATGTAAATATATGTGAAATTCTGTAGACTGAAACTGAAATAACTGACTATTATAATTGCGGCTGGATTTCGCGCGTTTTCTCTTTCGTTTTGCTGTCTGTGGTTCTTATTTAACAATTCTTTGTTATTCCGCAGACGTAGTGTTGTAACTCTTTTAAAAAATGGTTTAATAAAAGTGGGCGTGGATGATATAGACCCTGAAAGGCGAAAGGAAAATAGCTCTTTTAAGCCGTCATTTTTCAGACAAAAATAAACATAACTCTTTGTACCGTTGCTCATCTACTTTTATTAAACTCTTTTTTAATAAAGCAGAAATTGTAAGCCCCATTGCTCATTGCGCTATTTAATATTAACTATATGCAGAAAAGTTCACGAAAACTACACGAATAACGTATATAAAGTGGGCACATGCACCATTTGTTTTTAAAAATGCAATATTTTTAATTTATTGACACATTCAAGAACAACTCCGTTGTTGTACAATTATTTTCATACGTTCTTTTTTTTTTTTAAATATTTCGAGAAATAATGAGTGACAAGACTCATTAGTGGTAAAAATACTTACGTTTAGGTTTCGAAAAGACGAAAATAAAATTAACAATTATCCTCAAGAGGGATATGCAGTGACATAATGTCCCACGGGGAGATCGTCGATAACAGAGTTAAATCCCCATGAAATAGTGCACTAGTCCCTATCTGCCGTTATTTACTACCAGTACCGACTTTTGTTGCCTCTCTAAAACTGATAGTATTTTATAGTGCCTTAATTTTTGAACGTTGTACTTTAGTTTTAAATATTTAAGAAATATTTATATACTTGAATATTATGATGTCATGTGAGATTTATTAAATCTTACTACATGGAAGCTTCCTATGTAAAAATAAATATTTCCTCTATAAGTTACCGCATAAAACAGACCAATTAACCCTTGCAAGAAAATGGAAAATAATTATATTTTATAATTTTTCTAATGTTTAATGTTTTTGTTGCCTTTAGTAAACTTTACCCGTATTTTCAGAAATTCATGAAGTCGTGTTTCCTCGTCAGCTTTTAATTCCGAAACTCCCAAAGGAATTTATTGGTTAATACGATTATAAAACATAATACTATTAATAAGGTCGTTTCATATTTGAACAGCTCCACAACGGATGTACTAATAATTCCTGCCTTGCTAAAAGCCTCGTTCGTTCACTCATTATCTTTTTGGTTTCCCGCCGTAAGCCTATAAAACGGTTTACAAAAGCGTTGCAACATAATACGAGCTAAGAGAA
This sequence comes from Hyphantria cunea, assembly GCA_003709505.1. Classification (NCBI taxonomy): domain Eukaryota; kingdom Metazoa; phylum Arthropoda; class Insecta; order Lepidoptera; family Erebidae; genus Hyphantria; species Hyphantria cunea. The sequence goes on along the minus strand of PKRV01000209.1, from coordinate 512,237 downwards.
TAATGGTAATAATACCATGAAGGGATCTACGCTTCATAAATACTACACAAACCCTCGCAGATACATAAAAAGGAATGCGCAATTCTTACAATTTAAGAACTTTGCCAGTTATTGTTTATGTTTTCTTTTACACGACTTTATTTTCCCTTCAAGTTTTGTTATAAGACTTAGAAGATATATCATGTATATAGCTGTAGGATCTTTTATATTGGTATTTTGTTTACTCTTGAATGCACAACGGTCTTTTGTTAAAGTATTTCGGAGTAGAACAGTAACAGTTTTAACCTTGGAGGAAAGAAAGATCAGTAACTTGTTTGAGGTTCCGCTATGTTGTTTTTTCATAAACATATTCAGTTTAGGCTAGCTTTCGTTTACGTTAATGAATATTTTATCGAAAAAATCAGATGGCCCTCGGGCTCGCTATCAAAAAAGACTAAAGGTATCCATTATTCTTATCTATACACCTGGTAAAGTGTATGCAAATTTACATGTCGATCGCTTCAGCGAGACATGAAATCTTAACAAAGAAAAATACGTTCATAATTTCTTGACAAAAAACGATTTTGCGGAGAGAAAATATTGAAAATTGTAAATTGTTGACATTTATTTCTTAAATTTAAATATATAAAAGAACTATATTCTACTTAATATTTCTTTTCATGATTACTGGTTTTAATACTCTTTGTAAGTCTGTTTTAACTTTAATAGCATATGAATTCTACAGTTATATAAATATAAATGGTAAGGATCATCCTTCACTTGTTCTACCGACTTTACCTGAATATCAGTTTACTAGTAACTGGTTAATTATAGTATCTCTATTTATTGCATAACAAACGCTTCCCGAATGTAAACAAAAATGAAATTGAACAGGAAAGTAATTCTTACGAATTAATAAATTGTCGCCTCCCTTGGCGCGTAGGAGAGACGAACAAGGAGGGTGCCGTGGCATCACGGGGTACTAACATAAGCAAATGTCGCCGCGACTCTTCTATAAGTGGAGACGCGCCGGATGCTGCAGCATTAGCTACGTGATTTATACGTCTGGCGTCGCCACTGACTGGATTGCGCTAATTCCACAAACAATACAGGGGTCCCATCATTTACTATAGAATCAATGTACATTCTTTCTTGCAGACGCATAAACAACGATATTATCCAAAATGTTATACAAATGCAAATTAGGAATAGGGTAACGCACCAAAAAGCATTAGGTAAAATTATTTGAATATGAAGCGGTCCTCTAAATCGATATGGGTGCACCGAGTGAATACTTTTTATATTTGTTGGCTTATTATTTAACGACTTAAACAATATTTGTGAGTGGTAATTAAATGGAGAATCTATTTAAGCAGTAGTTATTAATACATATATTGAAATGAACCTAGTATGTATATGGATAACAATTTATTTAATTCTTTACCTATTGAAAACAACTCCGTATTTTCGCGTTGAAATTCTATATGAGATATTTTATAGTACTATATACTTTAAAACAGATATAATAAAATTGTATCACAAGTGATAAAGTTTAATGAGAACAATAATAGAACAGCAGGTATAGTCTAACCATACTGTCGCAATATTTATACTTTACATCTCAGTACTATGCAACAAAAAGTGGTAGCTTTATTGAATTATACCAAACAAAATATAATTCACCAAAGATACATCGTAAAGGGTTAAAAGAGATGTCATTTTAAAAATCAATATAATCACGGTCATTTACCTATCCCACCCTTGCAAATTGTTTCTACCCTATCACTCGGCAGCGGTGCACGGTTTGTGGCACCGTTCTTTAAAATTTGTGGGTAAAATTTGATCCCTTGCGCTGTGGGTATACCCTATGTACCTATCTGCAGTTAATTTTCAGAGGGGACGAAAGAGGGAAGAAGCGAAGTGCCAATTTCTCCCCCAACTCGGGTCCAAGATTCATGTTGAACCAATGGAACGATAAGCCTTTGTAATTAGTTTTAATTAAAACCATCAGAAAATAAATGCTTGATCGATATAGCAATATTATTCAGGCAATTTGGTGTTCGCGCATTTGCACATTTTATGACTTGTGTTCCAAAATAACACGCAGTGATCATATTACAATTCACTGAATACTGAAGCTGTTGTCGACCTTAGAAATTATCCCATTTTATAATTAAATCAATAGTATTGGTACCGAAGTGTTTTAATTTGTAAAAATAATGCATAGTTATGCTAAGCTTTCCATTTTACCACGAACACAACGGGTCTGTTGCGTAGAGATTTAGTTTAATCGGTTTTGAATTTATTAATATCTCAAATGCCTTCCTGCAGTCAAATAATTATGCTATCATCATTTACTTACCATCGAATATTTTTATAAAAGAGTTTCGAAGGATTTTAAACAACAGTGAAAGTAAAGTACAAGTAAGCTTTACACTTCAGAAATAACTAGACTGGACTACGTTGTCTCAAATATAATTATTATTTATATTTAAAACCATCTACAGTGATACGTAAACTTAAATATCAATAAATACAAAGAGGTGAGAATGATGGAGGCAGGATCAAAGTCAGATGTCAAGTTTTATCTAAAAGAAAGGCCGCCATCTTCATTAAAGAGCATAATAACTGCGTTGAAACGGATAAATTAAATTAATCTCACTTGCTTTGATAGCCAGGTGCTAATGGAAAGTCATATTACAGCCTCTAAGCGTTAACGATGACGCTTCTCTCTAGCGTGTCGTAAAATTGAATACTTCTTTATCACCTTGGCCATTATGTTTTAGAGAAATTTTTGTAATGTACTTGTTCCTTACTATTACAAAACTCGTATAAGGAATCCATTCAACTTACCTACATTTGTATGAAATACTGTCAACTTGATGGAGAAATTTACAATGGATTAAGATTTCAAATTGATAACACTGAATGGAAATTTTTTGTCAAATCTTTGAAGCTAAACCAATCGAGTATCTAATATCTAATGTAGTCCACATAAGATTTAAAATTGACAACATTGAATGGAAAATTTCAGTCAAATCTTTGAAGCTAAACCAATCGAGTATCTGCTAAATTTAGGCTATTGATAGGCAAATGGTGGCGTGATTACTTCGATATCAACCGCATTTGAGTGACCGTAGCCCGTTTACAGTGTTGACTAGCAATTAAATGCAAACAGTTTATTTTGGGGTAGGGTTGTATACGGCCATGAGAGGTGGTGTGTTAAAGGTGAGCAACGTGCCGCCTCCCTCGGTAATTAGCCATAAGCCCAAAATGACGCGAAGTCCGACATTTCCTGACGTTGTTTGCTAAAATAATTTCACTCATACTCAAAAAGCATTTAGAAAAAGCTATTTTCATACACGCACGTGTAATATTCATGATGGTTTAAGTAAGTATAAATAATATGTACTTTTAATATTTCTAAAAGTCAAGATAAGATTTATTTTCTACGTAATATTACTGCCATATTTTCTAACACGATTTGTTTTTCGTTTGTAAATTTGTATATGGTTTTACTTTCGTTTCGTCCGATGCAAAGAGCTTTCATTATACGTTCGTACTCAAAACATCGAATTTTAGAGAGTTAAAAAGATATGGTGTAAGTTGACATCTTATTCTTTTTTTTCTTGTTTTTTTTTATAAAGACAACTCTCGCATTATGAATATACATTCCTGTGTCACGGTGATCTTTACAAACATACATGAAACGAATATAAAGTACACCCAGACTTAGAACAACAATTTATGGATCACACAAAGTGTTTTCCCATGTAGGATTTGAACCCACAAGACTTGGCGCAGCGCATGAAGTGGTGTGGCGACCACTGAAACCACTAGGCCAACGGTGTAGTCAACATCAGAAAAGTAAGTGAGAATTGTTTTCTTTCAATGACGATATACAGACAAACTTTTATTAAAAAGTTAAAACACACAACGCCATTTAGTCCCAAACTAAGCAGAGCTTGTACTATGGGTACAACTGATATTAATACATATATCCTTTTTTTTAATACATACATATTATACATAGAAAACACCTAAACTCCCAAAAAAATCTTTTCAGATCATACAAACATTTGGTGCGAGTCAGGAATGGAACCCGAGACCTCTAGCTAGCAGTCGCATACGCTAACACTACGCCACCGAGGTAGTTCCAGCTAAATGCATTCTGTTAGATAAGAAAAGCTACATTTTCTGCACAAATCACAGTTTCATAAAGAACTCGTCAATGCTAATAGTTATTAGACTATGAAGCTCATGTTTGGCACTATAATTGTCTTTAAAAATCTACAAAAATTTAAGATTATACGAAATTGAGTAGTCATGCACTATAATTTTTTTCAATAATAAAGGGCTTAGCGCAACTAACATGTCATTAAAAACCTTTCATAGGTACAATGCCATTAACAATAGGCTCGTGTGCATTTTCTGTAAGAATTCTATTTATCTATAATGCGAAATCAAAAATATTAAAGGCATAAAAAATCATTGCATTGTCAACAATGAAATTTATTAAATTTTTAAGGTTGTTCATACAAGTTTGACAATATGCTCTACTTACAGCGTCTTAAGGTCGTCTCACCGATATATTAGCTGTCAAATTAAGTTCCTACACTGGATTACTATATTATTATGCTTTGCACACGCCAAGATATACTTTATCTTCGCTTGATTTACTATGAGACATGCTGCTTTGACAATAACTGTAACTTGACATGATATATTACTAAAATATGCCATTTTATGAAAGTTGCGGCATCGAATTATCATGTCCAAACAACACTTTCAATTTTTATTCATAATTTTGTCGTTAAGTCTTCAAAGCTAATGTGAAAATGATAGAATTATATATTAAAATAGCACAATATAGTATATCAGGATTTGGTAACTATATCTTTTATAATTTTAGGTGGCACTATTTTCTTAGGATCTAAAAAAGCAGTCTCAGATATATATTTTTTCTGAAAAAAAATCCGTAAAGCATGGTAAACACACGAATGGTAAAATCATAGGATGAAAAGCGAGACCGAAGTGGGAGGGTGTGTAAGCTACGTTCAACTTGGAGCTAAGCTCGTCTGCTGTTTTACACGCAGCATAAACAATACGCTTACAAATCACACAATATCATGTAGTCCCGAGGAATGTACGAGAACAGCTTCACTTGAGTGCCTGCTCGTTAGCGAGAGAGCTAAATTATGCCACAGCTCTATGATACTCGTATATGCGTAACTTACTTAAAATTCAGGCGCACCACTTAAAAACGTTTCACTTAAAATATCAGAAGTCTAACAATGTTTACGATAAGCAACACGGCTAACAGGACTGTCATAAGAAAATATTGAAGTGTTTCTAACTTCAACGTTATTATTTTTGCGAATACTTCGCCTCTAGAGTAAAGAAAATGTTATTATTTTTATTTCTCACTTCAGCACAAATGTTTGGCTCTGTTCAATAACTTTATATAATATGTGAAGTGCCAAAAGAAACATTGGAGACAAGGACTAGGAGCTGGGTATTATAATGGATGTGAGTTTCTAACTTTGAGAAGGGTAGCTCCGTGTCTTTTAATTAACTTTCAACAAATCCAAGTTTGACGAACCATAAGGAATGTATTGATAATTGTAAACTGTGGATACTTTAGAATACCTCATAGCTAATGCTTCTATAGTAATGACTCTGGGTATATTATTTTATTACTCGATATTATCGACGAAATGACTTTGCCTTTTTTTGTTTTAAAAACTTTAGACAAACATCACTGAACTGACAATTAATTATGTGATATACTATACCAATGAATAAAATGGGAGTATCTGTTCGTAACATTGAAATAATCCCTTTTTACAAAAATTCATATCACGGTACATCTACCAAAATATCATTTTTTACAATTTTTGTCTGTTTGTTTGTACCGGGTAATCTCTGGAAACGCTGATTCGATTTTGACGGGACTTTTACTGGCAGGTACCTAATTATATAAGGAGTAGTTAGACTACCGCGACGCGACCGTGGTTTCAAAACAAACGCGGGTAACACCACGGGGCTCAGTTAGGAACAAATAAAATAGTTTTCACACAAGAAACAAGCAATTCAGTGATTGTTTTGTACAAAATGTAAATAGAAATTGTCAGTTTTCTTCAACACCATTCAGAAGTGAGGCGTCAACTGTTAATGATATAATTGTATGAAAATATTTTTGTTTTAAATTATGCGCCAAACACTCCCTGAGAGGAACTTATGACTGACTAGCTGAGCTCCGTAGTATTCACAACATCAACCGTAGGTGACGTCGCGGTAAGTTACTCCTTATATCAGCAGCTATCTGCCAATGAAAGTTCCGTCAAAATTGGTTCAACCGAACCAGAGATTAGCCGGAACAAACAGACAGACAAACAAAAATTGAAATAAATGATATTTTAGTATATGTACCGTGTATACTCGTACATACATTTGCATTTAGTAAAAAGCGGTTGTTTTCATATTACAAACAGACACTCCAATTTCATTTATTTGTATAGATTGTTAATGTATTTAGTATTTGCTATAGATGACAAGAAATGTTTCTTTATGAAACAGGAGATACTCAGTCTTCTATTCTATTTCTTATTCTTGAGATTTAAAAAATAGAACAATCTGATCTAAAATGCTTTAAATGATCTGAATAAAGCATTAGAATTTATTATTTACTACTATTGTTATGGTATATTCAATATTGAAAACAATTCCAGTACGTTTAATTGTACTTTGTGTAGTATTTTAATTCACTTTTAATACATTAACAAAAACAGTATAATGTAATAATAAAAATTTAAAAGATGTTCGAATATTTCCTCAATGATGTAAATAAACTTTTTGCGAATCTCGTTTTTTAAAAACAATATACAAACGCATCATATCACAATTAGAAAGCAAGAAAGTTCCTAAGTACACTATCGATTTATTCGATTACAGTATATATATAGCATTCACACATAATTTATTACAAAACATAAACTATAAATTAATAAAAGATTTCCTAAGAATGGAATAAAATAAAAAATGAGAAATCTCTTTGCAATAATATATCTGATTTTAGTGGTTATTATAATAAGCTCCGTTTTCAGTCCGCCTTGTAACTGCTGCCGCTTTTGGTATTGGACTATCACTTTCATTGTTTATTTTTAAAAGAGTCAGAAGTCATTGTGTTGATCCCAATTAAGCATAAGAAATAAGGAAACAAAATCTGATTTGCATTTTCGTCTCGAGGCTTGACGTTAATTCGCTGAGTTTAATGTGCCTTTCAAAAATAAATTTACATCTTGTTTAACAATCATTTCAATAAACCATTTTCTCTCTCCATATTTAAATAAACAAAGACAGCTTTCTGTTATAAAAATATATTTAATGGTCCATTTGCACAAACTATTCGTATAACTACCATGAGACGTAATTTTCTCATAACAATATTATGTAAAAGTTTCCTTAGAAGTACTTTCGCCGACGTCTGTGTTCCTTCGGGAGCGTGCATCGGGGGCCGCTTAAGGGGGTAAAAGTGGGAGTGGGAGGGGGTAACCTTCACTTTTCTTACACCAGTTCTCCCCGACCTTCCCAACTGCACAACTTTCTCAATCCATTCCGTTAAGCCTTTCGTAAACTCAGTTATCATAATAAAAAAGTGGCTTATCGAAATAGTTACCGACGTTTCGTTATTATATTTCATCACCTCATTATTTAATTTTAGTAAACCAAATCTCACCGTATCGTCTGTATTCATTGTATAAGAACTTATGATTATATTGTAATGAACAATTATTTATTTATGAGAATGTACGTTTTTAAATAGTAAAATGTAATGTTTGATTTGATACATATTGAAAAGTACGAATAACGCGGCATAAATCGAAGTCGCTATTATATTTCAAAACTATATTTAAACTAATATGCAAATGGCTTACCGTGGACTAAGATAATGAATTAAAACAGATAAAATCTCAATTGTTATTGTGACAAACTCTTAATATATAAAGAATCAATTTGTTTTTAAAATACACCACAAAATTAGTAATGATTAGCATTAATGTTTAGTCCGAGCAATATTAGCATTATTTGAAGATAATGGTTTGTCGTAAACAAAACAATACTAAAATTATAACTGTCTGTGGTTTTAAAGTTATTAGTTATACGAATTTAGTTAATTACTTCTGGGAACAATTTGTTTTTATTGCATAATAGCTAAACCCTACCACACGAGCATGAACTCACCGATCTTATTGTTTTTGTTTGGTATTTCTAGTATTTGTTTATATGGTAACCAATTTTTTTTATGAGAAATCATTTGTACAAAATATAAATATAGTTACAAATGAATGAAACTGAAGTGTCGGCTTATAATTTTAAATTACAAGCTTTTCACTATGTATATAAACGTATTTACGGTACTAACAACCGAATTGAACCTAAATTTAATAAAAACTGTCTTAGGTATGTAGCATTTACAGCCACACAATTTTGATAGAATGATTGTAAGTGTCATTCATGTTAATTTCAGTTGACTGTGTATCTCTAGTATAAGTAATAATGTAAAGTGGAAAGACACATAACTATTGTCCAAAGCAAACCTTATTAAAATTACAAGACAGCTTATCTCTTGATGAGACAATGAATGAATGACGAGTTGACAAGATTACAATGAAGAGAATACAACAGTTGGGGATAAACATGAATATACAGATAAGTTGACAAAAAAATAAAAGTGTATGAAGTTAAACTCTATTAATCTTATAACTAGCTTTATTTCATTTTCAGTTTACAAAAAAAAAGTATTTGAGGATGAAAAGTAACTTCGTGAAGAACTTCAATTTAAGCAATTCAAACAATGTGACTTCGAAATGTAAAAACAATCAATCAGAAACATATGATCGGAGATAGGTAGATAGCTTTAGGCTGGTAGTGGACTTGAAATTCATTTATAATAATAATTACTTCACAAGTCACACGCGGCAGTTTAATCCCATCCCAATACACTAAGAACTTAGTGTACTTTGCCTTGTCTATGGTTACCGTAAACAATCGGTAAATAAATATACTTATAAATTTTCAAACACGTACATATTATAGACTAATTGTAACTCTGAGACCTGTTAACGGTATTCTCCTTTAATAAATAGTTTTTTGTATTATTTAACTTAAAGCTGTGTGTGAGTGAATAAATTATTAGCAAGGTGGATATCCCTTGGTCTTTAAGCTTCCCCTAGTGCTGCCAGCTCAAAGAAGGACAGGAAGTGCTGTTAACTTATTTGAGAAAGTGGTAAGCTTATGACACTCATGGAAAGCAGTACAAAATTTGACATCCTACTTACAGTTTCTACACAAAATTTTCTATGGCCATGCCTATGTAAAAGCGCAGTGGTTTGAACTAATAAATGTTTTGGGTACATTCGTAATCGTAGAAACCTGGAATGTCTATCAATTAATTATAAGCCAGATCTACATTCAGTAAGAGCTTGTAAATCATGACAGTTATGAAATAATGGTATAAATGTTCTCTGATAACCATTAAACAAAAATTCTTTAAAACTAATTTGAAATGGCCACCCAGGACTTGAATCTTTGAAACGAGCAATTAGTATTCCAATGTTTCTAATATTTTTTAATTTTTTATCATACTAATTTAACAATATGAGGTAATGGTGCCAATTCCGTTATTCGAAAATTCTCTAAACTTAATAAAGAAACACTAAAAATGTGCTCTGACCTATGTAACAATTTTTCAAATGTTAAATTGATTAAAATTAGAAATGTCAAACTAAATATAGACATTAATAAATAAATATATTCATACATAAATAGCATTTAAGAAAACACTCCACTAAAACATGAGAATAGAAGATAATTTCAGAGAAGTAAAATTTGTGACGATACAACAATATCAGCAGTATGGATTAGAAATTATTATTTAGAACGTATTTTTCCTTCAGACTAATATTAAACTACATTGTTCTAATATCTATCAGAAGTAATATAGTAAAAAATGTTTCTCAGTACTGGATATTACGTTTTCATGAGATATATCTGATTAATATAACTTGTATCTGCTGTGTTTTCATGTAGAACTGTAACGTCTAAGAGTCCTTATCAAGTGTCTAAGAGTACAAACACTTCGGTGCCAATGAAAGCCGTGAAGGACGTGTTCTGGCATTATCGATCCATGAACGTTCATAGCGGAAAGTCCCATTTTCACTAGTACTAGCTATAACTTGTTACAACACCCGTCTGCATGCACATTGAATGAATTTACGATGAGTTTGGTTGGGTAAATACACACTTTCATTGGTTTTTCTATTGCGATCTAAACGATAAAAACTATTTTTGTGTTAGAATAGTACAATGATAAATGTACACAATATGTAAGTAAACGTTATTCTGTATTACAAAAACAGCGAACTGAATAAAAATTACAACTTAAAGAGCTTTACAAAAATCTTAGTGATGTAAACAGAATCTATCATAGTTGTGTTTTCAAATAGTGTAAGTCTAAAATCTATTCTTGCAACACAGCTTTATTTTAAAATTTTAACTAAAATTAATAGCAAGGGCTTTATTAAACACAGGACTTTCATGGTTGTTAGGATTTATTCCTCAACAATTTTATTTCGAATCCATTTACAGAAAATAGTTATTTACTGAGTTGTAAATGTTTTGAGGTTTTTAGTATAAGGAAAGTCAGTCAGAAATGTTACGTTTCCTAATGTACACTATACGGTTAATGTAATATTTTAAATCTTGTTACGTAAAGTAATGGTAGGAGCATTAAGTGTGTAGCATAACACTTTCTCTGATTAAAGGAAGTGAGCAGTAAATCATAGCTCACCCTAAAATATGTCCAGGGTGTGGCTAGAATTTGTAATAGGTAACTTAACGTATGAATAGTATAAATGTTTGTGTGGAAATGAATGATCATTCTAAGAACATAGTGTATTTTATATATATGAGTCTGCCAAAGTGACTCTACTTTGCTTGATGGAATGGATAGTGATCACCATACAGCATACACCAAGCAGCATGGTGACCAACTTTGTGTCGGCCTATTGGGATGCTTTTTCATCATTGGGCTTCCGGGCTCGCACTTACCTACCAAACACTACAGCACGTATGCTGTCAATTTAGGTTAATCTTCTGTAAGAGGATAGTACCGCCACAGTTCATTCGTGCTAAAATCAGCGTCTCTTCAAAATGTGTTCTGGTGACTAACACTTAACATTTAGGGATGGTTTTTTTTCAATTACTTCATAAATAAAAAGTAAAATCAGTTCAGTTCAAAAAAATTCTAAAGAAAAAGGGTCTTGAGAGACAAACAGACGGACAATAAAGTGATCCGATAAGGGTTCGGTTTTACCTATCGTGCCACGGAACCATAAAAATTACTTTAATAACATATGAGTAACTTATAACTACATGATATATATATATATATATATATATATATATAT